>JASDQU010947912.1:0-32882 GCA_032191745.1 Picea mariana
TTCCTGGAAAAGCTTCTGTGTTATGTGTTCTTGATATTTCACTTTGTGATTGTGGTTGTGATCGTGGTTTAATTTTTTGCAAGAATAATAGTAGAAGCGATTTTTTATTTAACAGTGGTGTATAATTGTTAGATCAGGAGAATCGTAGGAAATACTTAATTTGTATTGAAATTTCTACATAAAGATACATGTATGAACATGTAAACTGAATGCATGATAATAATGCATGTTTATATTACTTATGGAATATTAAGTAAATCCATGAAATGATGAAGTTGAGGCTAAATCGAGGTTGAGGTCATCTGAGATAGTGATGGATATGCAACAAGAGAGTTTCATGTTGAAGAAGTTACAAGTAGAGGAATTGTGTAATGACTTTTTTAGGAGAACAGAGTCACAATATAATGATTGTTGGAAAAAAATTAAGCAGTGGGATCGAAGGCTATTTTTAAAAGAATCCTGGATTACATTTTAAAATATAATACATGAATGAAAAACATGCAAATGAATGTTGACCATTTTGGTTGATAATGTGTTGAATGCACTGGTTCATAATTATTTTTTGAAAAAAATCTTGCTACTGTAAGTATGTTGTTTATGTCGAGGAAATCCAAGATGAAACTTGGTTGAAACTGCTCAAGGAATAGATCATGAAGATCCCAAGAGGGATAGATTGCAGAAGCAACGAAGGAGAAAATGAGAAACACTTTTCTCACTTTAAAACTTTGATTTATGAGACAAAGTTGTGTACCTTAAAAGAAAAGTTGTGAAGATAGATATAGCTGGTGAAATGAAAATAAACTAATGAATCTTTTTAAGTAAATAAGCTTGGTTAAGCTATGTTGTGTAAAGGAATTGAATCCTTGGAAATAGTTCAATAGAACTCAAAATTTTATGATTGTGCAAAGGAGTTGGAAAAAGGGAATACCCCTTGACTCCTTTCTTGTTGTTTGTTATGTTTCTCTAGGATGAGAAAAAAAAAACTAATATGTTGGTTATGTGTGGATGTTTCCAACATGAGAATGTTGATAGTTGTATGGTTGTAGAGACAATTGTAAATTTGATTATGGTTTCACTCATGAAAACACTAAGGATAATGTGATAGAGTGCATAGAGACACAATGGTACATGTATGAAATGTTTGCTAATTTAAATACTACAGTAAATGCATTTTGAATTTAATATGGTAGATGATATAATTGTGAATTTGATGATGCATGTTATGTGTAGGAAAATATTGGAGTTGTTGAGAAAGGACAACTACCAATGGTTGACAACCTCGGAAAGATGATAAATACAAGAGGGTTTCTATTGAAAGATTGATGTAGGGACTTTGGGAGTTCCCTGAAGCACCACTGATAAGGTAATATTAGAGAGGGTGCTAGCAGCCATAACATGTATAAAAGTTTTCATGTCTATGTGGCATGATATTTGAAAGGGAATGGGTAATAATCCCTCCTGAAATGTTTTATTATTTTGATTATATGTGTGTGTTTTTGAGTGGTTGTTGTATGCCATTGATACCCAAAAAGGGTATGATTCAGGAAAAGAACCTGAAGAACAAAGAAAAGAATCTCTGGTAGTCAAGGATGACTAAAATCCTTGCAAGAATCCATGAACATATGTGTCATGAATACATTGACAAATCGGGAATGATTGGGAAGAAAAGTTCTCATAAGTGGCATGTTTATTGAATGCATTTATGAAATGCATGTGTGCATGAGAGGGTAGGTATAGGACTTCCCAATGTGGAAGGAGGACCTTCCAATATTCTACGAGAGCTATAACGATGGTAAAGAGATAAGCTTGGGTGGCCGTGAATAATGACACCATGGTTACTAATGAAGAAAGAATGCTTGAATACAATCATGTGAATTTTAATTTCATAAAATGTATGCTGATTTGAGGTCATGATTGGCTTGAAGAAGGAAACTCCTGCTGTAATAATAAATGTGAACAAAGAAACCATGTGGTGAGAATTTGGCTAAGACCCAAAGAGTGCTTAACTTGAAGAGTGATAATATTAAACCAATGTAAAAGTGCATTGTGTGTGAATGTGACCATGGACATTGGCACATTGATTAAAATTCATATAATGGTTGATTGTGTTTTGGAAAGCTTGGATGTTGAAATGATGCATGTGTAAGGAGTGTTGATTCCCTTTATTATATATCATTGAATATATGAATGTGATGTAATTGTTAGTGTGCACAATTATGAAATTGTTTGGAAGCCACTGCAAGTGTGCAATGAAAATATAATTTGCATAAGAACTAACAATTTGTTTGGAAGTTTGAAGATGGAATTGCAGGAAGAAGGATATTGGATCTGGAATTAGTGTAAGTCCATAAGAAATACCAATTCTTGTTGGGTATAAAAGAGCCAAACTTCCATGAGAAAGAAATATAAGACTTGTAAAAACTATTTCATATATGGAATAGATCTGAAAATTGAAAAGTGAAATTTGCAATATGTGGGTAATAGATTTGAAAAGTTTGATTAAAATGATGATAACATCTCATGAATTTGTGTATGCATGTGATACAAGTGAGATGAAAGATCTTTCCTGGAGGGACAAATGACAGTTGTCAAGTTGGGAAAGCATGGGAAGGGATACTATTGTGACATGAGAAGCCCGTGATATTCCATGATCAACATAGAGAATGTCGTGTTCTGGTAACACGAGACGGGGGGAATCCTTGGCATAGAAAGCTGAAGGGATGCCTTGGATATATGACTCTGTGAAGTATCTGGAGCTCTTCTTTTGTGAGAATCCTTCGAAATGTAAGATGGATTTCCCGAGGGATTTTATATCAGAGAAGGGGATGTCTAAGCTTGGGCCTAGAGGGTGAGTGACCACAAGGAAGGGGAGACTTTGATAACTCTTGTAATTTGTTGAATTGGGTATGTCAAGGAAGACAATGAGCAAAGTAAATGTGACAGCCATATGGATGCAGATCCATGAATTTCACAGATAAGTATTGTGATAACATGAATATTCCCCTTGAATTATGAACACCAATAAAATATTTTTCATAAATTGGGAATAATATGCTTGTTGTTCTAAATTATTGTAGTCATGTGCTAAATTCCAAAAGTTTGGAAAAGGACCAGACCAAGAAGAGGAACAACATTGATGAAACAACTAAAAAATGGAATTATGGATGGTGTTGTTGAGATGCAAAGAACACCAAGGGCGATGTTCCTTTAAGGGGGGAGGGGATTGTAATACCCTTCTTTCCCCAGTTTGTAATTAATCATGTTAATGATTTGCCATGCCATGGAATATTAAACATTGTAAATGAATTATTGTTTAATTGAAAATTCCAACAACTAATTGTGGGGTGAATCCTTGAAAGTCCTGACCATGATACCACGAGAGGGATTAGTGAGGGGGAAGAAAAAGGGATTAATGTGTAAAAGAACCCAAGCCACCTTGATGAATAATAAAAAGGAAATAACAATATTTCTTGCAGCTTGTAGTCGAAGCAAGACAATTAATGAGAAGGGGGTTGGTGGTTGGAAAAATAACCACCCCAAATGAATGCAGGTATGGATTATCTAGCTAGTATAGCAAAATCTTCCATCCAATGGTACAACAGAGCACCATTGCCTAATTTCCTAGTTGACCCAAGTTCCTTCTGATGGAAGAAAATGAGGGGACATGTCGAGAACCTTCCCAAGTGATTACATGCAGGGGATGCACAAATGGGGGTCTAATAATAAATTACACACAAGATATGCAGGATGGGAGCAGGAAGACTAGAAAAAGGAAAGTTATGGTCAAAAAGAAGAGACCTCGTGAAATCTCTTACAGAGAGAAGTGCAAGACAACTAGAGTGAGAGAGCTCTAGATTTTGAGCTTTTGAAGTAGACAAACTTGGAATTTTGGTCTAAGAGAAATACAGGTAGAAAAATAATGTTGTGAGGGAAACAACAATAGAAATCTTGGAGGTACGAATGTACAAGTTGGCCTGAGAAGTCTGTTATGGGATTTTTCCCCCGTGACTTTGGGTAATGTCACAATAGAGATTGACCAAGTGAAAGACAAAACCCTAACCCACACATGAGACTTGTAATGAAATAACTACTTTATCAGAGAGGGAAGAAAGTTTCACACCTTGTATCCTTACGTTCGGTGTTGATCCCCACTCTCAACCCTAGTACTTCTCTTGACTCTTGCTTGAGTTAATATGCAAAATAAGATCAAGAAAGTGTTGCAACAAGGTAGTTATAACATAAAATCATACAAGTAACTGATAGATATATTCAAATATGAAGAGTAATTAGACATAAATAAACAAATTGAATCAATACTACACAAGTATGGGGAAAATAGAACTCTTTATTGGAAATGGTAAAAGAAGTAGTTACAACCTAACTCCAACCACTAGAACTGCCTCAAAGCCAACTGCCTAGGTTCCTACAAAAGGTCCTTCAAGCATATCTCAACAATATTTCCCTTCCTTGGATGACTCAATAAGGATAGGAACACACCTTATGGTCATATAATGAAAATGAAGGAAAGTTGGAACAAGGGTTCTAGGTTACAGGGATGCTACTCAGAGAATGAAGGGGAATATGGAGACTTGCAATCTCTTCAACAAAACTTTGCACCTAGGTTTTCATCCTCATCCATACCCCAAAATGTGACTTTATACCATCCTCAATAGGTTAAGGAGGTTGAATTCTATAGAGTATAGGCCTAGGGAGGTTGGGAAACAAGCCCAACCGAAATCCTTGCCCGAAAATGTGGAATTATTTTATTTTTCACATTTTTTGAGGGCATTTATAGGTTGTACACTAGGAAGGCATGGATGTCTGCATGTTGCACCAAGGTGACCCGAGGATATATGAAAAAAAAATTTTTTTAAGTGATTTTAATGAGGGAACTTGGGACTTCAAGTTGCAAGTTAGGGACAAGGGTTAGTCCATCTCACAATGCAAATGGTTGTGGAAAATTGTGGTATAATAGTTTCCCCTTAATGTGTGAGGTTAGAAGGGAAACTGATGGCCAAAATAAATTAAAACTCTGAGAGGTGAGGATGCATTGAAGTAGAGTCAAATAAAGGTTCTCGAACAACTAATCCAAGAACAGAAACCATCAGCAGATATTAAGTAAGAGTATTCTCTATCCCAAGTCAAGCATACCCATGCTCAAGAGTGATGTAAACATGGATGATAAATAAGATACAATGTGGATCCATGGAATATATGAAAGTATGACTAATTTCCATGGCCATGAACAATACATAGTGGATCCATGTTAAAGTACATCATATCCATGAATAGATACATAATGGAGCTTTGTATCAAAATAAAAAATAGAGGATATCTGGAACCATTGCAGTGAACAAATTGATCCTCTACAAGTACCAATGTATGTAGGGTGGTACAATATATGTCAGGTAGGAGAACAAAATATGTGATGCTCATACTTCACCCAAAGTCTTCACAACAATCCATCATGGTATGAGTCTACACCATGTGAATGGATGTGCTAGGGTCGAAAAACATGAGACATTGTTTGATTACTAGTCATTGATGTATATCATTAAAAAACATGAGATGACCAACCAATGATGATAATGGACATCAAGTTACCATGGTACATTGTAACAAGTGCGAATAAATGAGTTGATGTTGAGCACCTGGTATAATCTATCGAGCAGGGGACATTGATGTATTCCCGCTGTTAATAGTGAGGGAGACTTCCACGAATCACTACAAGCCCCAAGGTACCAAATATGTCTCTATATCCTTGTCCCAGAGAAATATGTGTTGAATTCGATAGGAAGAGATCCACTGGAAGGAAGGAATTAAGTCATCCTCCATCATCCAACATGAGGGGTATAAGAAGGCCAAATATTTGGAAAGACTCAGACAAATAGATTGGAAGGACCACACCAAGGTACAAATTCGACATGAACTAGATGGAATAGCACATGAAAAAGATTCTCTGAATAATATCTAATATGGAATACTACTAAAAAAGATGAGGAATCCACCAATGGGGTCAAATGGAAACTAAGGTATCACATGAATCCCTATGTGTGATGATTGTTGTTGACGTCGAACATAAGGGAAACCACACAATCAATGACCAATGATGGTTTTTCATCTACTAAGTGCAAGGTCACCTATCAATAATGTAAATAGGCCTAGGGTGATACTCTAGTTCATAGTCTCAGAGCAACGTGTCAGAATCGATAAGATCAGACCCACTAGAAAGAAGTCAATGGGGACATTCTATACTAACATGAGTAAGAGACATAGATACTTGTGATGATGAGACATACTTGAATGATATGGGAAGGTCAATTTGAGAGGTCAGATACTTATTGTAGAATGGACAACTCAGGATGAAACTTCCCTTGAACAAAAGAACAACACATTATGTGACTTAGGCAACATGGATTATAAACTGAGATACATTTGTGATACAGGAGGCATCAAAAAATTCTCCATATGGTTGGAAGAATAACCAACCGGGGGAGATTATTCTCAACAATGAGAAAAAGTCTCCAAAATCCATACTAAACCCACAATATTGAGACACTGACTCAAAGATTGTGCTTTGTTCAAGGGAGACAAGACTCCTTACAACAAAAGAGATAGACGATGACTGGTTTTTTATTTATTTTTGTCTTTTTCATATTATTAAAGCCTAAAAAAGAATAAAATAATGCCATAGTATAGTGGAGGAAATGAGTGTCATGGGTAAGAAAACTAGTTCTAAAGTGCAAGGAACATACCTATACTCAATGCAAGGAAGCATGTCCAATATAAGGACACTCAAGGGAATGTCTCCTCTAGGGATAAAGGTGTTGATTCACAAAGGCATAAATTGCAAGGCTAGCAAATGGTAGGAATGCATAAAAAAATGGTTCAACAAGAGAAAGTTGAAGCTGGCATTAGGTCTAAAAGTGAAAGTGGTTAATATGAAATGAAATTACAACTCAACAAAGTTTGGAAGTCCCTGAAGGTGAGTTAGCCAGAAAAATATTGAGAGGAAGCCATGAGGCTTTAACACAAAAACATGTAAGGAATATAGAGGGCTTTCGAGCCTACAGGAAGATTGAAACATAGGTGTCAAAAATTCCAGTGAGGTACTAACTAGGACACCCATGAAGAGGTAATATATACCCTTCATAAATGACACCTTTAAAGACTCTTGAAGGTATGATGTCGTGAAAGAATGGGATGGACCCTATGGAAGATATGTGAGCGATATAAATAAATGTACTGTGTAGGAAGAAATGACCCTACCCTATATGCCAGTAACTAAAAAAATACTTGCTTAATAATCTGAAGAGATTCCAAGATAATTGGCATGTATAAGAAGGAGTCATGTCGGTAATGGCCAGGAAAATACTGAGAAGAATATATGAGGCTTCCACGCAAATTTGTGGTGGGACTAAACAAGAATCCCAAGCCTAATAGAAAACTTGCAGCATGAGTGCCAGAATACAAAGGGATTCTAAACTAGGATTCCCATGGAATGTAGACTCTACCACATGAATTATGACACTTCTAAACAATATAGAAGGTTTCATGTTGCAACTCAGTGGGGTCAATCCTAAGGAAAAATGAAACAGGAAACAGATAATGCAAAAATGCATGGAGGGGAAAATATAACCTATATGTCAGTTTTGAGATCATTACCTGTCAGAACGGATTGACATTGAACAAAAGGGTACCAAATAAAAATGTCTCCAAAGTCCTGTATATAAGACCAAAAACACTTACCCAAAAGTTAATAAGTCTAATATAGAAACCTCCAATGAACATGAGTATGATGGAATACAAAACTTGAAAATAAGAAACCCTAAATTTACAATATGTATAGAGGACCACACATCCATGTGGCTTATGCATAACAGTTATCTAGGGAGAGCCCATTGCTAGGCTCAAGCCAAGGGTTTTGTTGGTAACCAACTAGTAAAGCTTCGAGTTTAGGAAGAGGTCGATGATCCATAATCATTGCTTCAAGGATGGCCTCATCTGAAGGAAACTAAACATCCATGAAATAGAGTCATGACAACTCACAAATACCGAGGCTCTAGGTCTAACAAACAACAAGATCATACTCAAGAGGAAACACCAGATTACTCAGGCCAAGAGGGGAAAGCAAAGGATTACATGCCCCTATTGGATATATCACCTTATCAATTATTGATACCTTGTCTTGAGAAGGTGAACATGATTGTAAAGATCCTTTCTCAGAAGGAATTGAACACCAAGGATAATATGCCGCATAATTCACCCGTGGTGGGGAAGATTCTACTTGAACACTAGGAACACATAAAGGGGACACCTAAGCCGAAATCGAACTAAGATAGTGATTATCAGATGAAAGTTGATCAATAGTGACAATGCTTCCATTGTGAGGGAAATTCATCACACAAAAGAGTGTAGACACCACAACCTTCATAGCGTAAACATAATTATGCCCAAGAAGCATATGGAATTATAAAGGGCTTGGTACCACTATCAGATCAATTAGAATAGTCTTCCCACCTAAGGTGATAGAAAACTGAGGAAGAATCCCCAAAAATTCACTAGGTCTTTTGTTCAAATCCAACAACTCATTAGTAGCTAACACAAGCTTGGTAAAACCCAAAGCTTTCCAATCCTAGGAGGATAAAATTTGTAGAGGATATTTCATCTACAATACATTGATGAACATCATTCAACATAGATTCAACTACAACTGCTATTTGGAAAGGTGCAAAAGAAGGAAGGCGAGGCTCCACAAGATTATTCCAATTAAAGGAAACCATCCTAGGACCTAGAGGGAGTGTACCCAAAGCGAGTGGAATGCCCCCTTGTTCAAAAGGTACTAATATAGAAATTCTAAATGCATAGTCAAAAGATGCATCACTCTCTGAATGAAGAGTGGGATCGACTGAATATTGCATCAACTCGACCACTTTGGAAGACTGGTCACTCTTCAGGAGAAGAGTGGGATTGGTCGAAGATTTCATCAACTCGACCACTTCCTCAACCATTGGTTGGTTATGATGCGAAACAACATGGTAAAGAGACACACCACCCACCAAAATGAGAGTAGTATCGGCCACAGATTTCATCGGCTCGACCACTTCATCAATCAATGATTGAATAGATTGATTTGAAATTAAAGATGAATCAGAACTAGAAAGGCCTTGAGACAAGGACCAAACTCTTTGTACCATGGAAATAGCAGGGAAAAAATGATTAAGGTGATATCCCTCACAAAGCTTACAAGGGAACTTGGGCTTATGTCCTATACATCTAGGCTTCTCAACAATATCAATTCCCTCGACATGACATGTAGTGGCCAGTGGGTTACTCCCAGTGTGACTTGCAGAGGCTAGGTGATGATCTCCAACATGAATTGAAGAGGTTATTGACATTTTTCTGGTATGACTAATAGTGACTAGACTCTTACCCCCAGCATGACTTGCAGTGACTGGTTGCTTGTCTTCAATATGAGTCATAGAGGTTGTTGACAGGTCTCCAACATAATCAAAAGAGGTTGGTGAACTAATGCCAGTATTACTCACAGTGAATGAACTTTTGCTTCCAGCATGAGTCGTAGTGGTTGGTTTCTTTCCCCCAACATGACTAGTAGAGGTTGGGTGTAGGTATCCAACATGACTAGAATAGTTTGGTGATTTATTCTTCTTACTCTTCCTATTCCCATTTATTTTACACTTCTAGTTATCGATACCAATACTTTCACTAGAAGAGGGAGAAAAATAAGGAGAAGACTTCACTGGTGTAGAAGATAAAGGATCAACATCTATGCGATGCCCATGACATAAAGTTATTATATGAGAAGCATCAATAGAATTTGGGACATTCATAGTGGTCCACAACCAAACCGGTAGTCCTACATTCAACCCAAGAATGTTCAAAGTGGTTATCAAGGGGGCACCAACATTTCCAAAGAAAGGAAAATCCCAAGAATCCCCTTGGGAAGGGGTCCCTTGATTGGTATCCTCCATAACTTTGGCCATATCATTCTTATGCATAGGTTTGTCCCTTGTGGGATTCTTCAAGTCCATAAAATTCTCACGCACTGACTCTGACGAACTAGTGGTATAAAAACCCACACCTTCTAGGAGGCAGCTCCATGATTTCAAGAGAAATACCAGGGGTCCTTCCCAACTAGTGGAGAGATTAGTCAACAACCCTGGATCAATGATCCAAAAGTAGTGACACTGAAACAAAATAAGGCGAACTACACAAAGAAACACTCCAATAAAAATCCTTAAGAGAAGCATGGAAAACAAACAACTTTTCCAAATTTTCATCCCAGGTGGATAAGTTTCTGAGTCCAAAGCAATGAAAAAGTGGAAAGGGACATTTTGGGAGAAGGTACATGTTTATTAAATCTCATCGACCAACGAAAAAATGAGTAAGAAGTAGTTATCCTGACCTCCACTAACTAGCCTTATACGGTGCAAGTACCCACGCTTCGCGGGGAACCATCCAACAATAATGAAAAGTGTGATACAATATGACCGAGGTACCACAACAAGCCCTCGTAGTCACCTCTAATATCCCTAGGAAGGGAAACTAAGGTCACCAACTTGTAGTTAGCATCCAGGGGTACAATCGAAAATCGGGATCGAATGTATGGGCAGGGTAACAAATCCCCAATCTTCGAAAGCATCGCCTCTAACGGAGGTACAGGAACTAGAGAAACCCCCAATATATGATCTCTCCACTACGCTCAATTAAGATTTGGAGGGGATTCTCACTGGATCTCCTTTACACAACCTCGTGTTTATCTCATGTGTTTGAGGAGGCTCCCAGATATACATATATGGCAATTGGATTTGGATTTCCATAAATCATACTCCTATGTTTGTTCAATAGCCTTGGAGAGTTATCTCTCCAACCTAAGCCAAGGCCCTAACCATAAAATGTTTTGTGAACCCTAGAAACAAAGTCTAGACCATTTCAAGTTTAACGTTCATTTTAGTGGTTATTTTTACTCAAAGGGTATGGAGTGAAAGTGATGTTGTTTGAGACTCTTGCAAAAATGAAACTTATAAGAACAATGGAAAAGAAAAATTTACACTAATTCTTCAAATGAAAAAGAGTTTCAACAAGAAAATGCATGAACAATCCTTCAAACCTTTAAATGCAAATTTCTTCTTTCCGATGTAATATGACAATGCAACCTTTTGAGAAAAGAAAACAATGTTCTTTCTTATTTTCCTTTTGAAATGATTTAAGGTGAGAAGAAAACAAAATCCTAGGCTAACATCTTTTTCTTTTTCAAATGACAATGCAAACAATGCAAATAAATAAAGAGACCCAACTAACAAAAAACTAGGTTTTTTCATTTTCTTTCTATCAAAGAAAAACTAACAAAAGATGCTAAGAGAAACTGTAGGATACATGATTCTTTCAATTTTTTTTTCTTTAAACTGCAAGCTAAAAATAATCCAAGAAAATTGGGAAACCAAGAGAGATATATTTTTTGTGACTTAGAAATTTTCAAGGACTTGAGAAAGAAAAAAACAACAAGAAAGACACCCAGGAGGATTAACCAAAACTAAACAACCAAATGGCACCTTCTAGACGAGAGAGAGTTTTTTTAAAAACCAAAATATCACATAGGTCACACAACTGTGTATATTAGGACTCACAGATATCCGTAGGTCATACAATGGCAAATCATGGATGTTCGCAGGTCATAAAGGAGCAACTCGCGGATGGGCTCATAAGTTTAGAAAAAATAAAAATTCACTCTAGAAGGGGGTCTTCTAGAAACTTGATAAAAATTTCCAAAAGGCGAATGCTTTATAAAGAAAATTCAAAAAACACATAAAATCACAACAATAAGAGAAAAACAAGAAACCTTAAGATTGACCCAAACTAGGAGCAAGTCCCCATTATGATTCTATTATGGGATTTTTTCCCCGTGACTTTGGGTCATGTCACAACAGAGATTGACCAAGTGAAAGACAAAACCCTAACCCACACACAATACTTGTAATTAAATAACTAATTCATCAGAGAGGGAAGAAATTTTCACACCTTGTATCCTTACGTTCGGTTTCATTCCCTACTCTCGACCCTGGTACTGCTCTTGACTCTTGTTTGAGTTAACCTACAAAATAAGATCAAGAAAGTGATGCAAAAAGGTATTTATAACATAAAATCATACAACTAAATGATAGATATATTCAAATCTTAAGAGCATATAGACATACATAAAAAAATTGAATCAATACCACACAATTATGCTGAAAAGAGAACTCTTTATTAGCAATGGTAAGAGAAGTGGTTACAACCTGACTCCAACTGCCAACACTGCCTTGAATCCAACCACTTAGGTTCCTCCAAATGGTCCTTCAAGTGTCACTCAACAATATTCCACTTCCTTATATGATCTAATAATGATAGAAACACACCTTGTGGTCATATATTGAAAATGAAAGAAAGCTAGAACAAATGTTTCAGGTTATAGGGATGTTAATCAAGGAATGAAGGGGAATAGGGAGACTTGAAATTTCTTCAACATAAATCTGTACCTAGGTTGTCCTCCTCATCCATGCCCCCTAAGGTTCCTTTATACAATCATCAGGAGGTTAAGGATGTTGAATTTCGTTGAGTATGGGGCCAGGGAGGTTGGGAAACGATCCAAACCAAAATCCCTACCCGAAAATGTGGAATTATTTTATTTTTCACATTTTTTGAGGGAATCTGTAGGTTGTACACTAGCATGGTGTTGATGTACATGTGTTTCACCAAGGTGACCTGCGGATATAAGAAAACACATTGTTTTTAAGTGATTTTGATGAGAGAACTTGGAATTTTCAGTTGTAAGTCGAGGACAAGGGTTAGGGCATCTCACAATGAAAATGGTGTGGAAAATTGTGGTATAAAAAAGTCCAAGATCCCAACCTGAGATGAGAATGCCATGAGTTTGATGTTTGGGAGGGAATTTGATAAAACTAGAAGAGGTCTGGGCTAGGTGGGTATGATGAAAATATTTACCAAGAGTTATGTGAAAGAGAGTGACCTTCACATACCAATATCCCTAAGAACCTGAGTGAATTCCCTAGTGGTATCATGGCTTGGCACAGGGGTGGCCAGAGTGTAGAGTTTGAGTGCATCTGAGCCTATGATTGGGTGGAAAGGCATACACCCATAATCAGTTGGTTGTTTACTTTCTACATGGAATAGATAAGTATTTATGTGCCCTATGCAATGATTAAAAAGAATGGGTTAGGCCTATATTGGTCTGTATGAAGGTTATTCCTATTAATGGAATGTTTCCATGTGTTATTGCATACTTATTGTGTTGTGTATATGTGTAAATTATGCATGTTTGTGTACTCATTAATATTTTATGGTTTTGATTAGAAACCTATAAGATAAATGAATGATCACTCTCACATGAGGGAGGAAGACTAGTATAGAGAATATCCTTGAAATCTTCTAGTCCCCAAATTGGGAAGCTTACAATATATAAATCCTAAATAGAAAGAGTGGAGTGAAGTACCTTGGAAATCGAGGAAGATATATGCATAGGCATAGAGCCTTAGTCCCTATGAAATCCCCTATTCTAGTATGGACAATTAGCAGGATGAAATATTCATGTGAATGACGATGAGGGGGTGCCTCAGTGGTTTTGGAGTAAGGCAAGAGATCCTTAAGGCCTGATAAGACCTTGGAAAGGACTTAGAAGATTTAATTGAATGGATAAGTCCAATATCATACTATTAATATGCAAATATACATTGTTTTGAGATAGGTTGAATCACAGCTGTTGAATTTGGTGTGACGATTAAATTTTAGCCATATGTCAAAGGATGAGATAGTTAGAAAACCTAAAGTGACTGAAGAAAGGTTGGAGAAGAGTTTCAATGCTGATGGGGGGTTGTATACCTTATATATGATGTTAGAGGACTCCTCTCAGTCGTTGGATCTATGAGGAACCACATTGACGAAGAGATCCCTAAGGGCATGGGAACCATTGATCTGGAAAAGATTAGACCATAAGATATGAACTGTCGGTACTAGATGCATCATTGTCAGGGTATAGGAGGATGGATAAATTGGATGGTTCTCAAAATCTTCGATGACGATGAGAGAGGTTTTGATGATGATGAAGTATTTAGGATTAACGAGATTCGTTGATCATTAATTGGGTGAGAGATAATATCTATCGTAGATTACCATAGGTGAGGAAACAGGATCATGACATCATAATGACATGGTGTGCTAGCTTGATATTCAACAAGTATCTAAGGGTGATAGGTGTCACCAGATGAATGGTTGATGGGATGAGAGTGGTCCCGGAAGGGCTGGGCGCCATTAGTTCTTCGATCACAATCTAGACCATCAAATATTAATGTCATTATATCCTAGTCGTTCATCAAGGGATGACAAGTAGGGTTCTAGAGTGAGGTATAGATAATGGACCGATGAAGATGGAGGAGTTCATCGATGAAGAGGATAGGTGGAAATACCTGGTTAGGTAAACCCTGGTATCATGTGATGACGTGTATAGCCACGTTAGTCCATGTGTCAAGTTGTGGGTGGATCTACGTGTCATGTTGGTGTCGTGCCACGTGGTTAATTAGGGTAAATTGGATATTTCAAACATTGGTCAACGTGAGTCCTAATGCCATGTGTCATGCCAGGTGGAAGAATATGGAAGTACCATGTGTCATCATGGGTGGCAGGTGGTGACAGGGCCATGTGTCATCCCATAATTTGTACAAGAGGTCAAGTGTGAACCAAGTCGGGTTTCAACCTTTTGACGACGTGATAATCTTAGTTGTCATATATAGGAGCCGAGAAATATCAATTATTTTTCGGTGGAGGGTGAAAAAAGGTATGGATAGAGGATCGAAGAAGAGAGTCAACCATGACAAGGCAACCAAAGACAAAATGAGGACCATCGATTTATTGGGAATAGTCTCAGTTAGATATGAGTCTTCGATGCGATGTGCATCATCGTTGGAGAACAGAGAGATGGGAAGTGAGAGTCGATTCAAGAAAGTGTCGATGAAGATAAAGGGTGAGGGTTAATGATAACCATCGTTTAGTGCATAGGTGAGAGTTAACCTCCACCATAGATCTCTATAAATCTCCATTTAAGTGATAAGAGGGAATGATGATGTCATGATGATGCAATCATCCAACTCCATAGCTAGTGTGCCCTAATGGTGACATGTGTCACAAAAGGAGTGGGAAATGGACATAAATGTCTAAGAGGAGGTTGGAAGCCTTATGACCTTGATTTTAACATAGACCATAGGATCTAGACAATGATAGATCCTGGTCGTTTGTCGGAGGAAGTCAGGTTTATCCTAAAGGATGTGAATAAGGAAAGTGTCAATGACGATGAGATATTCGGGTTAAAAAAAACCATTCATCAACGAGTATGTGATATCAAATCTCAATCGTCGATCTATCGTGGGTTCTACATGATCATGTAAGAAGAGTCTAAATGGATGGGCGTTAATTTTTGTGCAAGTTAAAGGTGCTAACACTATCAGAGTCATTGAAGGTCAAGTTGCAAGAGCCATGAGATCTGGATCAGTTCTGATAGATTGGTTGGTGTTGGCGCTGGTAGTTGGGGTGATTAGTAACTCCATGGAAGGAGAAGCCTGACAACAATGAAGGTAGGCCCCACTTGATCAAGGTCATTGATATAGAGGGCCCCATGGGATAGGTGTAAAGTTCCACATCAATGCCATGTAGAAAGACATGAATGACTGGGAGCCACATTGTAGTATTTTGGATTTGATAATGAAAGCCTAAAACTTTTGGGAGGCTATAACTTTTGATTTAGAACTCAGATTTGAGCATGGTTATAGTTGTTGGAAATATACCGATGATAAAAATCCATCTATGAGGTTATGAAGAAAGAATATTAGATTTTAAAAAGAGGAAATTGTTCCACCCCACCAACCTAAGTAAGGGTTAGGATGTTGGGTGTATTAAAAAATGTTTTATTATTGATTCAGTCCAAAATGGGAAAGGAAAAATAGGAGGGAGGTTGGTATAAATGGAACTTAGTGTTTCCAATGGAGGAGCTCTCATTTCCAGGTATATTTTATTCCAAATATCAATTTTGTATTTGTTAACTTATACAAATTTACATAATTTGTAAAACTATTTTGTATTTTTAAAATGTAGTTTTTATTCCAATGGTATGGAAAAAAATCTTGATATGAACCCAAACCCTAAAGCCTAACCACCCCCATAATATCTATGCAAACAAAATATTAAATTTTTAGATGAACTTAGAAACCTAATTGGTGGGCTTAAGGACACCAAAGATTCATCTCATCTTTAATTGGCCACTTTGCTTGACACTATTGTTGCTTCCATTGGCCATGTATGTGGCCAATTATACAATATATCTAAATATAGGGCTAGGATGAGAGTACTACTCAACCAACATAAGGAATAGGTGAAAAAAAATCCACATACTCAAAGAGATGATTGTTCATTTTTCTGTTGACCCTATAACCAACCAAGCCCTAATCCTAGAAAGATGCGTCTTTGCATGCATTGGTGCACATTATAGTGATGGAAAGACAAACATATGGATAGGTGGTTTATTGTATTTGATAAATGTCCCCGCAATAATAGGTAGGTTCCATTGTATTTACTTCATACAACATGGGTTGAAATTATTATTGGTTTCCATGTCAATTATTTTTACATTAGTGAATTCCATGGGGTTGCTTTGACTCTAATTAGGATTGAGCAAGGGCCAACTGTAACCCATTGAGAACCCCCTCCTATGTGTACAACTAAATCCCCCCCTTGTCCACGACCTCATCTTGGAGACATGATTCATGGCACTAGTACTATGATATTTTCCATGACACATAGTTTATTTCAACATAGCATATTTTTTGTACCATCCCTTAGGGATCCATCCTCAAATGAAGTTAGACTGTTATGTACCAAATACTTAAAATATAAAAGTAAACCATAACTACACACCATGTACACCAATGTGAGCATGGAGCACAACTCCAATATAGATAAGAGAGATGTGTTACACAATAACTCCTTAAAGAATAGGAAACCTCCTCAAAATACCCAAATACAATCATATATCACCATTCACGTGTCCTCAATAATGAATACATGATCTCTATATATACATATTCACACACTACACATGAGGCCCCTTTACTATTAGGCCTACCCTATTACCTATACATTTACATGTTACATGTACATTTAGCCCCATATATGTCCCCCCTTGGGGCCATATCATATACATTTAACCTTAAATATGCCCCCCTTGGGTCATAACATAGTACCCCCATTCCAAAAGCTTTGTCCTAAAAAATTTGCAATTAAATGTTTCAGATGTGATGAAATCAAGTAATATGATTTTCTTATGTTCCTTCTTTCTTCATTCCATTGATGATGATCCATCCATCCAAAATCAATTATTTTTGGTCTTAATCCTTCATGGTTAGTTATTGCATAATTTTGTTTCCTTCGATTCCATGCATTATTGTTGTAACTTCTCAAATTTGTAGTAGTTGTTGGTCTCTGATAATAGCTTGTTGAAGAGTGGTTTTGTGATTCCTTGTTCCATGAATATTGACAAGTATTCCATCTTATTCCTTGATAATGTTAATATCATCCTTCTTGTCTTCCTTGAAATATTTCTCGGTAATGAGGGTGTCGATATGTTTTCACATTTGATAGTTTTCCTTCACTTTTCACATTCATTTCATCTATCTTCTTTTTAGAGACAATGCCATCCTCTATCCTCTTTGCTTGGTCTTTGATTACTCTATCCTTGGAGATAATACCATGATATTTGACATGTACATCCTCCAGATGAAGTTGAACCTCTTCGAGTATCTTCTGGTGAACTTCTTGTATCTTGTCTTCTTTCTCCTTTTGAAGCTCCAATGTCACCTCATTTATCAAATTCCGATGTCCTTCAATTTTGGATTTCATTTCTAAATGTATAGAATCAATATTTAGGGGTTCCTCAAACTTCTTGCAAATTTCCTCTTCAAGTCTTTTTGTAGATTCTTCATCCAAGATCCTCATTTCTTCTTGATTTTGATCATCCTTCTTTTCTTATTTATTTTGATCATTCTTATTTTCTTCTTTCAATCTCTTAACCTCATCTAGTAGTTTTTTATTATGGTTTCATAATCTACATATCTCTTCATCTTTCTTTTTTTTAAATATTTCCTTGAATCCCAATTTTCCCACTTTCCTTTGCCAGGATTTCCCTGTTTTAATTTTTGAACTTTTTTAATGAGTGATTCATTAAGGTCTCGAATCTTAGATATATCATCACCCTTCTTCTTGATCTCTTTTTTTTCTTCTTTTAACTTATCTTGAATTCTATACATTTCCTCCATTTTTTTTTTATCCCTAATCCATTTATTTGAGAAGAGTTTTTCAAATTCTTATGATGTGACATTCCATCTAGTATTCTTATCAATACTCAACCACCAATTCCAAGCTTCACCAGAAAAACAATTTTTTTTTCTTGAAAGATTCATACTAGATTCCTTTTCCAACCTCAACCATTCCATAGGACTGATTTCATCTTCATCTTCATCTCCATAAAAATTGGGTATTTCCATTTATTCTTAATTGATGTCTAACCCAAACATTCAACTTACAAGTTGAATATGTTAACAATAGTGATATAATATATTTATAATCCTTGTTCCAATATAATATTCTAGTTTTTATCTTTCCAATGGCTTTTGAATAAACTCAATCGGACATCCCAATCAAAAGATATGATAGTTTTAATTGAACATACCTTTGAAACCTTGTTTTGGAGTTTGTCCTCTTGACTGACCTTCCTTCTGATGTATTTATGAAATTTCATCCCTTTTGAGTGTAAATTTTGGTCTATAGTACTATGATATGTCTTATCTACAATTCCATAGGTCTTATCAAAATTGGATGTGCCAAGTGAAAGTTATAGTAAATTTCCCAAACATTGCTGATTTGTTTTCCTTTTCTGAAGAGCTAACTTGTACATAATGCCATGTGTCCAATATTTAATATTTTATTCTTGAATTTGTACCAAAAATAATATCCCCTATTTTTTTTCCAATGCCAATGGTTTCTCTAAATTTGGATCCTCAATGAATAATATATGATTGGTTTACCCAGAATACATGTTTGATACTAGTTATAGGACTAGTCAAATAACCATACCTTCCATAGACTATATCACAGAAATTAAAGAGATCCAAACTCAGAAATTTTTATCTCTAGTACTTAGAAATATCTCTTTGGGATCTTGAAACTTTCATAGTAAAAAACTTCACCAAACAAAATTTATGGCTAAAGTCCCAAAATGACTCATTTGAGATTGATTTCAAGGCTAGTAACAAGGCCTAACTTCATAGGATGTATCTATAAAAGTAAAATGACCCAGAACCTGAAATTGTTTCTAGGAAAAATTCATTATGTTTTCTCAGTATCCTGAAAATTGCACAGTCTGAAACATCACTAAGAAACATTTATAGAAAAATTCCCAAAACGACTTGTTTGAGATTGATTTTAGTGCTAGTAAAAGGCCCTACCTTCCACATGATGTATCTCTGAAAGTAAAATGACCTAGAACTTGAAATTTTAACCAAGATAACTTCGTTGTGTTTTATCAGTATCTTGAAAATTTCACTATATGAAACCTCATAGAAAACAATTTATAGAAAAAATACCGAGATGACTTTCTTGAAGCGGCAAAACCCTAGGATTGATGTTCTTAAACCAAATGTTATGTTCCAAAATCTTAAAATATCAGAATAAATCAAAATTACACATCATGTACACCAATGTGAGCATGGAGAACAACTCCAATATATATAAGAGATATGAGTTACACAATAACCCCATAAAGAATAGTAGAACCTCCTCCAAATACCCAATTACATTCATACACCACCATTCACATGTCCTCAATAATGAATACATGAGCTCTCTCTATATATGTTCATACATTACACATGAGGCCCCTTTACTATTAGGCTGACCCTATTGACTATACATTTACCCATTACATGTACATTTAGCCCCATATATTCCCCCTCTTGGGGCCATATAATATAAATGTAACCTCATATATGCCCCCCTTTTAGGGTCATAACATAGACCAGTAGGATTAGGGCCTTCAGGCCATGCTGCCAATCTTAGACTAGGCTCATGTTTGGTCAAGTTGGCCATTCTAGTTCCAGTCGAGTTGATCATCATCAATGCTTTCATTGTGGGCATACTATTTATGGGCCAACATAGGCTCTTGTGTAGGATAGTTTCTTGGATGAGATTTGTATGAAACATTTTTTTATATTTTCATTGATTATGTATAATTTTACAATTGACAAGTATTTGGTAAACATAACTATAAAGCATTTGTAATTATTTTTTATTTTTTGGCATAAATAGATCCTATAAGATGATGCTCCTACATCTAGGTGGTAGTATATGTATTCTCTCATAGATGATATAGTAATTGAAACCATGTGCTCCATTTGGGTACCTCACATGCATATATTTAGATGACTTTTTGATCTTTTACCCAAAAATGTAAAATCAAATTATAAGTCATAGGAATTACATGTTCTTTTTAGTTAGAATATACTTAAGAGAAATGACATTATAGATTGGGGGGTGGAAGATAATATCCTTTTCCTATATGAATATCAATTTGAATCACTTGATTGTTACCTTCAATCTCAATTTGAGTGTGAATGGACAACTTACCTCTTGAATATTTGAATTCCAACACTCTTGGGTAAGTTTGTTTCCTTGCTACTTGATAGGGTGAATTTTCCAACTTTTCTCTTAGCTCAAGATCTACATTGACACTAATTTGAAAAGGATCTTCATAAAAAAATATTAGTATATGGTAATGGTTGCAATTGGACCAAATTGTCACACTATAATACATTGTTTTTCCTACATATTTTTTTTTGAGAATGACTATATAATCACTTATTGTCCTAAGGCTAAATCATAACATGATTTTCAAGAAAAGTACTACCCAAGTTTAAAATAGTAATTAGGCAGAATCATTTTTTCAGTAAAATGATCTTGGACATCCTGACCCTATAAATACTCTAGTTCCACAAATTTGTGTTGATCCTTACATTATTGAGAAAAGTAAAACAAATATCATTGTCGAATATACATTCTCTTTATAGTTGTTAATCTTACTACATGGTATTCAATTGGGGAGATGTTGGTTAAGAAAAAAAATAAGGGAATTAATCCCTTCTAATAAGATGAAATATCAATTGAGAATGTGTTACCCTCAATAATATTGGAAAGTGACCCAACCTACAATCTTATCAATATTTTACTAAACGTTCTAGTCTAGGGATATTTCATTACCATGTTTATAGAAATATGCTTTGATCACAATATTGTTTTCCAAGTAAACCCCTATGAAAAACCCTCTGAGTACTTCTTCATGATCCATGGATGGTAAACAGGGTAAAATGTTGTCCTTGATTATAGATCCTAATCATGAGGGGATCAAGAGAGTTGAACTCGTGACCTCCCGAAATTTGAGGGAGAGATAATAGGTCTCACGTTTGTCTCAAGACCACATAAGCTAACCCTCAAGGTTTCTTTGCTCACAATCTTGTAAATTATGTTATGATTAATATTTTTATATAAAATAACATTTTCCTATATGAATATGATAGTAGCTCCCACCATTTTCGTATCCATTCTTATCATTAACAAGCACACTCCATTGTTGCAAACCACAATGGTCCTAAGAAAATGATGTCCCTTATCCCTATATCTCTATCTTAGTGATAGATAGTTTGTCAAAGAATTTTAATTGGCTGTCTCATATTGGACTGGGTGTAAGAATTTGTGATTGCCAATAGATATTTTAAGATGAAACATTCCTCATGGGTAATTCAAATAATTATTTGGGAGCAGGCATTCTAAATCTATTGTTTTCAAATGTCCAATTTATTTATAAGAAATCAAGTATAATGTTCATTCATGCCCAAATAAATAACATGTGGAAATTGAAACTAATCATCAAGTTCAAATTCTAAGAGTGGTTTTGAAATTCTTAACACAAGTGTTTGAACATATTTTCTACATGTTATTTATTATATGCTTGACCTCAAATTTGAAATGATATAGATGTCTCTTATTAGTATTTCTTTCATTTTATCCTTCTGATTTAAGTACTTAACAATTATCTATGTATTCATTGAATGTATTGTTGTTTGTAATAAGAAAATTCATTGAATAATGTATGTTGACTCATCTAAATTGTGGTTGACACATTTAGTTAGGGGTTTAGAAAATTCATTAAAGTAGGTTTAATCCATTTGGTTCTCCATGTACTTATTGCATTTTGAAAATGTTGAAGTGTAAGTTGTAAGTTATTTACCTTTACATTTTGTGTGTGTTTTTATTTAATACCCAAGTCCATATTATGTGTTTATAAAGTGTGTGACCGAAGAAAATGATCATCCATCTCCACCTGGGTTTGATAGATTGCCCCATAGTCACATGTGTCAAGTTAAATATGATTAATGTGTAATTAATTTTCTTATTTTGTTTTATTTTCATGTTTTTGTACTAATCTATCATATTAAAAATGTATATGCATGCACCATCAATTTTATTTCACTCACCATGACCTCCTTTCTCCATTTGTATTGCACCTTCTCTGTTTGTCCTATATTGGTGTGAGTTATTACAACAAACAATGTTTTATATCCATTCAAGTACATTATGTTGAATGTAAGGACTTGTATTTCCATGGCTCTATAGTACCCTAATTGGGTTGGAATTTGTTGTTTGTAGTACATATTGGGTCCTTTTCATGGACGTCATTCTACCCAAACCATTGACATTGTACTTTCTCCTTGCATGGGACTTCGTCTGATATTGTATCCCATAAAAGTTTATTGCCACCCACCCCCACCACCACTTCAAAGCCATCGTTACACTATTGTTTCACATGTCTTCCCTACTATAGCCCCCTTTGTTACATTTAATATGGCTACACCAATTATGGTTGATACATATACATTTTTTGCATCCCACACTATTTCCTTAGATAATTGTTTTTGACTGATGGCTCCACCTACTAGCTAGGAAGATCAATCTCCACCATTTCCTAAGATATCCATGTCAAAATCATTAGTTGATTAAATTATTATCCAACACATATGGGATTTCTTTTAGGTGTTTTGAATTTTTCATTGATTAGGTCATGTAACTATTGCAACAAGGAATCATAGATAGGTTTGGGTTGTGTTGACGGGCCAGAATGACCCATTCAATTAGATGATGGAAAACACCTGATGATAGGTCCCAATTAGACCCACTTTATTTTGGAATAGTGTTTCCTACTATATTTTGTCTTGGTTACCGATCTAACTAATATACTAACTAAATATGAATTTGAGAGATGAAGGTTCTCAGATGAAGTAAAAAAAAAATCTAACTAAAAAATTCTAAGTTAAGATGAATGATTACAATTATAAGATGTAGTCTCTATTTAATTCTAAGCTAACCTATCTTGATCAAGAGAAAAATATCAAGGATGAATACAGTGAAATATTTATATTACTTGCATAGAATAAATTCATAATACAGGTAACATGAAAGTTCAATTGCATGACTAGTTAGAATCAAGTATTTGATTAGTTAATTGCATCATATTGTCGTTGTACTCGCTTTGAAAATCATGGTAACTTTGAATAATGAAAACATTAATTCAGAAATAATTCAGAAACCAATATTCACACACTACAGTAATAGACATGCATAAATAGAATAATCACATTCATACATATCGACACCATAATCTCCAACAAAAATGTCTTCGGGTTCAAATTAACTTGTAGTAAAAATACGGTCTTGCTACATTCCGAAACCAAAAGCCCTTTCTAATGGAAAATCTTCCCTTTTATAATGAGGAGTGATTGTTTACATCATTATATTTGCAATCATGAAATCAGGTAAGTTTTACAAAAATATACTCTTCATATTCCAAATCCAAAAATAAGATTACAATAATCGACGAAGGTAACATCTAGAAGAAATTGTGAAATTTGTAATCATGAGCTGCCATGTTCCTGTAGCTGATCTTCATAGTATTTCCAGAGAGAATGATATCTCAATATGATTTTGAGTTTGGTTGATTGTAATTTTTCCAAGACTAATTTTCTGTTGCAAACTTTGGTGGATACTTCTTGGTATAACTTCTCTGTTACGTTCTTCAAAAATAATTAGATTTTGTGGGTGAGCCGTGCGGGTGTCAACATGTGTTCTTCAATTGATTCTCTCTCAAATTGACACAGATTCTGATTGTTCTTCTGGCTAGTTTTATTTTGTTCCTCCACCTCATCCATTCTTGTGTTAGCAGATGTTGTTTCGTTGATGGACAACATTGGTCATATCCCTGCTTCTTTCATGAGATCACTTGAAATACTCCATAGCTTCATGAAAGAGTCAACTACTACCTTTTGGGTGATCTGTGCACTCTTGAAGAGAGATTTGAAAGTGTCAAAGAGAATCTGGTATCTAATTTTTTCCCTCTTGGAATATAGTGGTAGCGTGGTAGGCTGAGATTCATACATATCCTGCCAACTAAGCATTTCCTCCAAGGATTCATTTGCTTCCTGATTCCTTTCTTGATTTTCTACCGATGTTCTTTGCATCCTGATTTGTTCCTCTCGCTCAACCTGTATGTTATTTAGTAGATCGAGGAATTCATTCTTTCCTGCCAAAATTTCTTCACTCAATACTAATTCATGTGCTTTGATATATTATATACTATATGTTGATGCCCTGGTCTCTTCTATGGCTTCCTTGAGTTTCTATTTTTATGCTTCTAACTCGTTGTTATGGGAGTCCCATTGGATTTTCATCCTTTTCTTGAATTATGCATTCATCTGGTCTTTATGTGCTTGCATAGCTCCGTTTATCTTTTCTATATTGAGATAGTCAACTACTTTTGTGGCTTTCTGGAAATATATAGTAAGATTGTCTTTCACATATCTCATCTATCTCTCTAGTTCAATGACTCTATTTTTGGCAGTCTTGAGGGTGTTGGTTACCTCAAGGACAGATGAGGCATTTAGCCCTGTAAAAGTATGGAGTGCAGAGGATGCTTGAACTGTGTTTTCTTTAGGATCAGGCCCTGCTTTCCATTCTACTACCCTCCCTACAAATAATTTTGACCTCGTGTCTTCTCCTATTTTCCTCTTGGCCGATATATTCTCGATACTTCTTGTCCTTTTATCAAAATAGTAGTCTCCAATGGCTACTACAGAGACCTCAAAATTCAGGGCTTGGGATGAGAAGGAGGAATCTCCTGGAATAGTACTTATGGGAGTGTATTCTTGAGGGGGTACATTCACAATGCCCATATTGGGCTTTGATGGAGAGCCAAGGGTCAAGCTTAAATTCTATAATTGTTGTTGCTTCAACAACTCATCTGCCTTATTCTTAGCTTCAACTTCATTATCTACCCATTTTTCCTCTTCCTCATCAGCTGATCTCTTGGATTTTTCTTCATCAACCAGTCTCTTGTATTCTACCTCATCAACCAACCTCTTGGATTCTATCTCATCGACCAATTTCTTTACTTTGGATTCTTCTTCTTTCTTATTTTGGAGCGTAGCCTGTTGCACCATGTGCTCATGTTATTTTCTTCTCTTTTCCTCCTCAACTTTCCTTCTCTGATAATATTTCTTAGCTCAGAGTCTTTTTTGTTTTAACTTTTCCACCTTTCTGGTTTTCTCCTACTCTCTAGTGATGTCAATGTTTTTCTCTTTTTGGAGCAATATCTAGAACTAGTTTAGAGTTAGCATGTTGATCTCTTCTTTTTCATGCTCAAGATCCCTCTTGGAAGCATCATGAGTTAAGTTATATAGGATTTCATCATAAGAGAGGATCCCCTTAAACTTTTCCTCTTCAAAATTGACCACATGGATGTTGGAATGGGTGAGACCAACAAACCTGACATGGATGATTTCAATCTCATGAGGATCATGGCCTTTGGGATCTCCTAGGCATAGGATTAACTCTTGCAAGGCCTTCACTTCTTTCCTTGCACATTGGCCATTGAAAATAGTGTAACTTCCAATGTGGATAGGGAAAAATGGCCAAATTTTTTTTCTACTAACTTGCAATAGTGAAGTGACCCCTAACCCCATGGTTTTTAATGCAATCTCTCTCATCAAAAAATAGTATGAGACAAATTAGGTTAAAACGAGAGGGGCTGCAGTGGTTCCATACACCTTGATATATGAATAATATTTATAGAGAAACCAATAAGATACTCGTTTCATCCCATTCCTGGCTTCGAAGGAAATTTTGTGTCTTGGGAAACCAAACATAATAGAGTCTAGAGGGGATAGGAAGATATTGCATATGTCATAAAAAAAATTTCTATAATTAATGCTCCATAACATAGAGAAGTATACATGGAAGGGGGGTTGGTTTCATTCCCAGTTCTACCCTAGGTCAAAAAATTGTACAAAGGAGCAAATGACATCAATCATGTAGGCTAACATATAAAAAAATGGCTTCTTCATACCTGGGAGATTATTCATGTGTAGACATATTTTGAAAGCCGGGATGTCTTCCTAGTTGAATACTTCCCCTGTCTTGATGATCGTGTGTGCCAAAGGAAACCAATTGATTTTAAAACATGTGCTCTTTTATTCTCCATATAGTCGAAAAAACATGGCTACCAAAATTTTTTAGGGCATCTTGAGCCTGTGAGTGGGAACTAATTTCTATCATTGTTTAAGGGTCTCGTCTTCATTGGCCCACCAATGTTTCATTTTCTTACATGTTCCTTTTCTTGCTTGGGCAAATCCTTTTAAGAATGATTCATTGAGAGAGCATGTGGGAGTGGGAAGATGATATCTCGAGCTGATGTCTTCAGGTCTAAGGGATGTTACCCGTTTACCTTGTTTTCTCATGATGGTCATTGTTTTTATATCAAATTGTTTGAGGCTCCATTGCATTGCCTCATTGTATGGGAAAAGTGGTGGTTGGTTTGCTACTAGATGGATGTTGCTTCTTAGGATATTTTGGTAAAATCCCAAATTATCGTCATCCATGGGGAAATCTACAGAATTGAAGATCCTCTAGATTTTTTCATAACCAAGGAAATGGTCTTCACCAGTTTGGTGATTAGTATCAGTCACCACACTTCAAATGGTCGAGAAAATGATTCAGATCCTACAGTTGACTATAAGTAAATTGACCCCTTTACGCGTTTTGGATTATGGCTTGTCATGATTGATTTTTATTTGGTCATGTATTACCACATTTAAATGAGTATCAACCCAATAAATATAACGTGTTAACTTTAAAAAAAAACATATAAAAGATAAAATGGGCTACCTATGATTAATCAGTGACAATAATTGTGCAGTAACACTCATTGAAAAATCAAGATAGAACGAATGTTTCACAAACTTATGGTGTAAGATATGTATGAAGAGGGGGGTTTATATCTATTAACACACATTAAAAAATCGCAAATGAGCCATAAGTCCGCTATGTATGAGAATTGTTTCTAAATATGGCCTCAGTCCCTATCATTAATGCTCATTAAGGGTGGCGGTTTCCCGAATTAGTGTATCGCAGTTGGCGAAAGGTTGAGTTTCAAAAATACCGTCATCAGAATCATGCATTCGGAGAGGGAAGGATCACAGATTAATCTGATCTTTGATGGGAGGGGTATCAAAAGCATATTCACTTTTATTTAGAAAGGTGTTCCAACTTGAAAATTATGGAGCGTTGCAGGGAAGGTGGGACCAATCAGAGTCATGGCATCGGAGGTCATCAAAGTGAGGTTCAAACTAAACCTTGAAGAAAGGGCTTCACAAGAATATTCCCTTTTATAAAAAGGTGTGCCAAGCATACTCCTTGCAATACTTCAGAGAAAATACATCGGAGTTCATCCTTCATAGTTCCATAGGATAAGGAAATGTTTAGACCCCGATGGAAGCGGTATTGAAAGAATATAACTTTTTCATGGAAGAATGTGCCAAACGTGCATGTGGGAGGGCTCGAAAAGGCTGTTAGATTTAGAGTTTCTAAGTTTGAAAGGATAAGGAATGAAATGGACCTCAAAGATGATGGTATCGAAGGAATAGTCTTTCAATACCTTGGGGTAGTGACGAGTCTCAAAATAAATAGAAGGAAATTTATTGAAGATTGATAAACGAGGAAGAAAAGGGTCCAATCTTAAGATGGCATTTGGAGAGGTAGCGATCGAACAGTCATACTGACTCGGGGGTGTCGAGTACACATCGGGTTTGAATCTATCCATCCATGGGATTCCACGTAAGGAGTATAGTTGATGCTTCAAAGCTATTAGAGTGTGAAGGTCATATTTCTGGGTGGTGTGTGGAGTGAAATATTTCAACAAACCCCTTTCCAATGAGAACATCAGAAAGTTTTATGTCGGAATAAAATATGGTGAGAGGCTTGTTCCGAATCAATCACGACTTAGGAGAAGGGTAGAAGAGTTAGATGAATCATGTCGTCTAAGTAAAACCAAAGATAGGGTCTTTACTGTGAGTGAGAAGAAAAATAAAATTGGGGATGAGAGGTTGAAGAGTGCAGTATCAGGGGGACTATTTTATGACTGCGTCCAAAGGGTTTCTATTCACAATGAATGTATAAAATGTATAAGTGATAGAAAACAAAAAGGTCTTCAAGATCATATCTCCTTAGTTAAGAAGGGAAATATGCCTTCTAGGGAAAATTTAAGAATATAAAGAGGGCCCATAAAAAAATAATGTCGTTGTGGGAGGTGAGCCACAAAAAATGGCAGCTTACTGGGAAGAACTAGTTATCTCTGAGTTCAAAAGATAATGACTTCAACCAGATTAAAGAAACAAATTACCTTTTAATAGTTCATTCAGTATATAGATTGAGGAGCCCACATCTATTATCCTTATGAAAAGATATTAAGAAATCATGTTACCATTGATCTTCCACATAATTTGAGTGAGTGTTGATGGGAGTTTACTTCATACATCAACAATGAAACATTCAGAGTAACACCACATAGGAATGATTATCAATTGTTATAGACCAAATTTTTTTCCTCATCTCTCTTTCCCGGTGTTTCTTCACTACCAACGGGCATCCATGGCCCCTATGAAGATATCTTGGTATCATACAAGCATGGCCCTGCTGCCAGTGAGTGTCCATAGCCCCGACGAGTTTACTTGTACTTCCCAAACTTCTAGTAGTGCTTTTGACTTCCTTATGATTATGATTTTCCACATTCACCTTTTAGATATAAGATCTATGTATTGATTTTGCAACATAGGTGAAGGTAAGTAGGAAGCAGGCTAATACGAGAGTTACTTTAATTTACTATTCTCGATCGACAATTTATTCTCGTGGGTCCATAAACATGGATCACCTATGCATTTTAGAATTAGGAATATCAAGGGAATATTCACTAGAGCTATGTAGAAGACATTGAATTCAAGACATTTCTAAAATCTTGAGTGGAACACATGCATGTCATGAGAGTGGTCACATAAGTGAGGATAATTGATGGAAGACATCAAAAGGTATTGAATTTATGGGTTAGAAGTTTTCTTTTGGAACAGGTGAACAAGTTCCTCTTTTCAGTACTATCATCATTCATGAAGATAAACATTGATCTTAGGATATCTCAACCACTTCAATATGGAAATGAAATCACAAAACAAGGAAATTACACGAGTCCAACAGTCTTGGGTCCCTGTTGCGGAAGAAAAGGTTGGTCCGGAGTAGAGAACATTAAGATAATGTAAAATGAAAGGTGTAAAAAGAAAAGAAAAATTTAAGCAAAGGCATGGAAAAAAAAATCTAGGAGAGAAGGGAAGGACGATTGGAGTGAAAAACAATAGAAAACAAAAATAAGGAAACAAAGAAAACACTACTATGTACAAGGCTACATCACCTTCGGTGATTAGGAGAAGTATTTTTTGAGGATTTTTCCATTGACAAGAAGATCCTAATCATCTCCCTGTAATGTTTTAAGTCTGAAAGTTTTAAGACCTATTTTCTAGTGAATTAGATAGGGTACTAACCATAATTTCTAGAATTTGGTGTGTTTTCCCTTAAGTTCCTAAATTTGTCCCATTTGAGAACAAGGTCTCCCTCCTAAAAATATTTTTTATCCACAATTGATTTGTCAAACCATTTCTTGATTATTTCTTAATGGTGTGTTAGGTTCATCTTAGATTTTTCCCTTTCTTCTTCAAGTTTTAACAACATGTTTAATCTCTCTTTCATTACTGGGCAAGCCTCGTCTTGGGAAGATTAGGCCAGTTGCAAGGAGGGTAGGAAAGTATGGGTAGGAAAAGTGGCTTCCTGTCTATAGACCATGAAGAAAGGGGAGTTACCAATGGATGACTTGGGAATCACTCTGTCATTCCACAAGGCATTGTGAAGAGCGAGGTGTCAATTTCTTTGATGATCATTGAGATTCTTCTTGAAAATTTTAATAAGGTTCATATTAGTCGATTCTGCCAAATCGTTCCCTTATGAGTAGTAATTCACTGAATACTCAACCTTAATATTCCATTCTATATAGAATTCATTCAATTTAAGAGAATAAAAATACTTGGAATTATCAAATACTAATGATTCAGGAATTCCAAACCCGGTGATGATATGGGATTCAAGGAATGAAGTCACCTAATTTTCGTTGATATCCTTCAAGGGAATTACTTCACTCAATCTAGTGAAATATTCAATATCTGTAAAGATGTATTTTTTCATTGGGGAAGAGTTGGGATTGATTTCCCCAATCACATCCAACCCCCACTGTTGAAAGGGGCATTTGATGACCACAGGTTGTATGAGAAGGCATATTTTTTTTCTCTCTTGGATGACATTTGGAACTGGTGGCATTTCCTTGCATATGCATGAGATTCCTCGAATAAAGTGGGATGGTAGTAGCCATCTTTGAGTATTTTTTGAGAAGTGGTGTCTCCACCATAATTTCCACCAGCCAGTCCATCACGAAGTTTGGATAATACCATTTCTACATCCCTTGTTTCAAGACACCTCAAAAAAATACCATCATAATTTTTTACGCATAAAACTCCTTGGATGATTTGATATTGAGAAGACCTGATTCTGAGGGCCCTTTCATTCTTAGGATCAAGATAATATGGGGTCTTCCCATGAGTTAAGTAATATTTCATTGCGTAAAACCATTGGTCCAAGCTGACCAGGATGTAATAGATTTCTCTTACATACAATTCTTGATCCTAATATAGAGCATCTTCATGTGATCTATCACTCATCGATTCTTCAACCAGTTTTCATAGCCCCTAGCCTTTGACTATTTTTACAAGCTTAATCTTTAGGTCATATTCCTGTAGAGCTGTAATCCAATTTTCCCTTTTTTCTGCTAAGTCTTTATGTACCAGTAGATTCCTGACAATAGGGTAAGGAAAAATAACTTTGGTCTTAGATTTGAGCAAGAACAGCCTGAAGTGTTTGACAACTTTAAATACAACATAGGCTTGTTGATCCACTTTTGGGTAATTCAAATCAACCCCTTGTAAGCCAGAACTTATAAAATCTATAGGGAATTCATCTCCTCCCTGATTCTTTTGCATTTAAAAAACCATAAATGTGATATTTGAAACAAAGGTGTAAAGGATGACTCTCGACTAAAATATGGGATTATCAATGCGAGAGCTTGTGCTATGTCTATTTTGATCTTATCAAAATATCATTTTTCTTTATATCCCCATTTAAATTCGACATTCTTTTTTATTATGTCTTGCATGGATTTCACTGTTTCAACAAAACTGGGGATGAATAATCTTACAAAGTTTATCCTTCCCAGGAATGACTGCATGACATTCTTATTGTGAGGGGGACATATATTTGCAATTTCTTTAGTTCTTTCAAGTTCAATTTTCATACCATGCATAGAAACAATGAAGCCTAGTAGTTTTCCTCCATCGAAAACAAAAAGGAATTTCTTAGGGTCGAGAGAGATGCCATATCTTCTACACCTCTTGAAGACTTTATTCATATGAGTTATTTTTTCTTTAATGTCCCTTGAAAAGACAGTAAAATCATCAAGATACACCAAAACATATTCTCCAAGTAGACCCCTAAAGGAAATGTCCATGGCCCTCTGGAATGTTGCTCTGACATTGATGAGACCAAATGGAATCTTCCTATAAGCATATGTTCCCCACGTGGCCTAGATAGCTATTTTTAGTTGATCATCATGGGCCACTAAGTGTTAAGAACCAAATATCAATATAGCATAGAAAAACCTCAGAATAAGTACTCAACGCCTTGAAAAAGAGAGAATTTCAGATAATAAGCCTCTTCGAGGGGGCAACCTCCTTTTACCCCACATAAATGTTCAAGTACAAGATGATTCCAAATGAAAATGTATCCTTGGTATATATAGGAGACTAAGAGGTATAATTACAACTAATGTAATATGCCTCAATTAAGGGGTAATGAGCCAATATTAGGGCTTAACATGCCCCTCCCCTTTAGACAAGTGTTGTCTACAACACTTGAGTAAGTTTGGATGCTTCTGTATAAAAGACTCATCTTCTCAAGTGGAATCTTCAGCCTGTAGTTTCCTCCATTTAATGAGCTACTCTAAAATGGATCTATTCCTCAGCTGATGAATTCTTCTGTCAGTGATGGCTTCAGTATCTAATATGATTTTTCCTTCCTCGTCAAGTTCTAGAAATATAGTTTGAACTGGGATCTTGTCACCTATAACCTTCTTTAAGCATGAAACATGGAAAACTGGGTGTACTCGTGAAGATGAATGCAACTCCAATTTGTATGCCATAGTACCAATATTTTGCAACACCTTATAAGGGCCATAGTACTTTGGT
>JASDQU010947913.1:0-10008 GCA_032191745.1 Picea mariana
GTACTCAACATGTACCTCAACCAAAATCCCTCATCAATTTCATCATCCAAATATGATTTGTAGCTCTGTAATAGACCTGGTGTATATGATCACATTCCTGCAAACCTTCCTTAACTTTAAAAACAAGAGACTAGCATTTTCATCAAACTTTTCTTTAGTCTCACATCCCTAGTTTTGGATTAGCCAACAACCCTAACTTGAAGTAATCATAACTTTGAACCCTTAATGTATAAGGATGTGAAACTGATACACAATGTCCTTCAGTGTGTTTTATGCAATTCCTCCATGTGGAACTACTTGGAACCTCTCAGAAAAGGAGTTATAGAAAAAATGGCATACCTTGCTGAATTCTGGCTTATTCTAGAGAGCGACCTTGTAGAGCGTTCCCCACACAAACTATTTGATGAAATTATGTGAAACTATTACATAGAATAAAAAATAATTTACCCTAACCAAAAAAATTGGTCTCACTAAATTTGGATCTATTATGAAGAAGTTATGACATTTTTACCTGAAACACATGATTTTGACTAGTTTCGGGACTGGCCACAAACCCTATTTTCCATAGAGCGTAAATCCAAAAATACAAAGAACCACAATATACATTTTTAACCACAGATAGTTGGATATGTTTTCTCACTTGCATAGAAATTTTAGGATCTGAATCATTATATAGAAAAAGTTATAGCGAAAATGGTGAGATGACCTGAAAATAACATACCTTAGAAAGCACCATCAAAAGAATTTATCCTTCCTTGCATTTCAGCCTTCTTTTCTTCCCTTTCCTCAGAATTTCGGCTTAGATATCATTTGTATACCCCAAACACCTATATATATTCGATATTCTCAAGTGTGATTAAAATGAGAGAGCCTTGCCTCTTATTTATACTCTCCAAGTAGCTTCCTTAAAAACATCTTCTAGGTCACTTGGCCCCACTTTCCTTATTTTAGGGTTGGGTCTACTTCTAATTTCTCCATTAAAATTAATATTGAAATAATTTATTTTGTATTCACTTTGAATTATAATACACTCATCAATTCACTTTATTATTTACCTTTTAAAATCTCTTAAACCACTTTGATTACTTTGACCTTTTGGGGCTTCTAGATGACATATGAGGGTCCACCAACTTCGTAAGGCCATAACTCTCAAACCATGAGGAGTTATGTGACGTTCTACATATCACCAGAAATGGCATGACATGTACTATCCATATGGAATAGTATTATCTAAAAATATATCATAACTCATACCATTACCAATCAAACAAACTTGGGTCCATTACCCAAACCTAGGGTCTCCAACTTCTCATGGTTGTATCTCTCTAACCGTGAGGAATTATGTGACGTTCCACATACCACCGGAAATGAAATGACAATAAATATTCATATAGGATATTTTCCCTAACAAATTCACTTTCCGTCATCTCATTATTACACAATTAAGCATGGGTTCTCTTACTCCACAACATGTCTTCCCATGAGGGCTTTCACCATAAGGGGACCACTTTGGAGTTCATCCATATTTACTTCTTATCAACCATGAAAAAAAAATAATGAGTCATATTTACATCAAACACTATTGGGTCCATTACCCAAACCTTTGTTCTATAGGTCTTTCTTCAAGGGTTGACATCAATGACAACCAACCTTAATCAACACCTGGAGGTTGAGTGACCGCAAGAAATATGAAACCTTAACAGTTCTTGTAAACTATTGATTGGAATCATGCACCCAATGGGTATTTCAAGGAAAAAAAATAAGACTAGATAAAAAAAACAATCATGTGAATGCAAATCCACAAACTGCACAGATAATTATTGTGCTAAGATCATGAAATTTTCCTAGAAATTTTCTTTCATGCAATGCTTTCTCATAAGACTATGATCAATGTGCTTGTTGTCCAAGAATTACTAAAAGAAGGTGACAAACATTAAGGGCCTAAAAAAGGACTTGACTGAGAGAGAAAGATCAATATTTATGAAACAACTGAATGAGAAAGGCATGACAGGTGTTTTGAGAAAGAACACCAAGGACAATGTTCCTTTAAGGGGGAGGGAATTGTAACACCCTTTTTCCCCCAGGTTGTAATTAATCATAAAATAGGAATTACCATGCTAAGGCATGTGGAAAATGTAAATGTATTGTTGTTTGAGTTGCCAATAACTGACTATGGGGGTGAATCCTTGAAAGTATTGGCCATGATATGACTAGAGAAATAATGTGAAAACTATAAGCCAGGGTTCATTATATCAAATAACCCCAAATTTCCCTTGATGAGGAGGATAAACCTCCTTCAGATTCCAAGGAGAGAAATCAGTTAATGAGGAAAGGAACAATGGTTGAATTATCAACTACCCCCATGAATGGGAGCATGGGCTAGCTGCAGAATGTCAGCCTGAAGTACCAAAGAGACCTATAGACCCGAGCATCATTTCGATAGAAGGAATGTGATGGGTTAGGAACCTTCCAAAATAAGGAAGGTAAGATAGATACACACAAACAACTAGAGGGGAGAGGGAAAGCTCGTTAGGGACATGCACAGAGCTCTCCAAAAGATGATGAACAAAAGGATTTGAGATTGATGTTGAGCGAGCATCCGATAAACCTTATGGAGGCCATAACAGAGAGAGAAATCTCTGAAATTTTGCAGAGAACAGAACCCGAGAAAAAGATAGAACAGAGAAAGAATCCTTGATAAATGCGAGAATTCCATGGTGATATCATGGCTTGGAACGGGGGTGGAAAAAGTGATAAGAATGAATTCCTCTGAGCTGATGGTAGGGTGGAAGGAAGAACACCCACAATTAGTTAGTTGGCGACAACCTGTAATAGATAAGTGTTGTCTTACCCTATGTAATTGAGATGTAACTGTGAATGTGTTCAGGAATGTACATGATTGCTTAATGGACATATTGTATCCCTTCTATTTCTACTTGGTTGTATAATTAGGCAAGTAGGAATTCATAGGTATAGGATAGGATTTATAATCGTAAACGCTTGTGTCTTGTGGTGGCATAAGCCAGAGTCATGAATTGTGTGTTCGTCGACCATGGATACAGTTCATGTACACATGTCAACCTTTCTAATCATTTTGAGTCACTTGGAGGACGAAGTTTGTTAAGCTCAAGAGAGGTAGTGCAGATATGCATAGGCTCCCTGCGAGGGAAGCATAAATGAGACCCACTTAAGTTCTAGACTTGATGAATGAGCACAAGAAGTATGTGAAAGACTCTTCTAAAAGTTCATTCCTGGAAAAAGAGTGCAAAGATCTTAAGTCCTTCATAATCAATGAAGATCAGGAAGGATAGCGAGATTTAAATATTGAAAGGGAGTATTCTTTCATTTAGAAGATGAACAGATAGGATCCTTTCAGAAGGATCCAGGTCCATCACAACCGTTAGATATGAAGAATGAGCATATACCTTAACACATCGACCCCTTCAGTCTTCGCAAGAATTCGAAGAACCAAAAAAGGAGAACGCAAGGAGGGAGAGAGAAATTTCTCTTTGAGAAAATCCCAAGGATTTGAGTTATCAAAGTCCCTGAAACACAAGGAGTGTGTGGGATATCAAAGTATTCATGAGATAAATCTTAGAAGGAGTAGTGTGGAGCTGCACGTAGAGCATAGGAGAAGTTCAAAGGCTGAAACCTTCGAATGACTAGAAAATATTCTAAGTTAGAAGATCAAAGCTCAGGAGGAATAGGACCCATAGATCCAAGAGAGATATGAACCATTGGTTCATTTTGTGGGATCATATATCGGGAGTTGGGATGATAGGAGTCATTAATTTCCAAAGTCACGACATACAAAATCAATATTCGATCACAACTATAGATCATGGGAGGATCTGGACCGTCTAATCAGAGTCGAGACAGGAGAGAATGTGCACAAGAGGATATCAGATCTGGACTATTGGATCTAAGCATGTGGACTAACAGTCGTTGGACCCAGAGGAAGGTGCACAAGAGAAGTTCTGAAATGATCGGAACCATCCATCATTAGAGGATAGGTGGTAGTAGATCCGGGGTTCTCATGAAATTGAATACCAGAATATTTGCGAGGAGTAGAGGAGAAAACTAGCAAAAGAAGATTTCGCAAAATCATCAGATCGTACATCGGAAGGGACGCATGGTAGTCGATCAACATTTTGCTGACTCACTATGAAAGGAAGTCAAACGCTAGAGTTGGTGAAATTCATGAAACATGAAATCATGAAAATAATATGAGCTGTTGGATCGAATCAGGCTGTCAGTCGTCGATCCGAAGCATCGACATTTCGGCATTTCAGGAACCAGGAGTTAGAAGGAGAGAACTATCCCAAAACCATGAATCATGAATCTATAAAGAGGAACGTGGACTATTGGATCACAGGATAGTGAGGACCATTGATCTAACATGGGATATTTTTGGTGTTTCGACTACCGGGAATAGGAAAGAGTTGCATCATGGATTCCCAGTACGCGAAATACCGACGCGCTCAGAGGTAGCCCCCTAGGGGATTGGATGAGGGTCACATGAGCAGAGATAAGGGAGGAGTTAAGAACCATTAATCCCTTTTCATGGTTTAGGGACTTTGAGGACTTGAGTCTCCTGCAATGCAAAATCCAGATATCGCGAGACGTGACACACCTATCGTGTAGGCTTATGGTCAAAGGGTTGTGGTCACGTGAGGAAGGGAGCTCACGCATAGTGATTTTCCACGCGGATTGAGTTCAATAGAAATACATGTGTATTGATTCAAGGTTCTAGCAGGGAATCAAAGAGCCAAAATGGATCAAGAATAAGGATGATCCATTGACCAGGAGGTCAGTAGGCCCTGCTGAGTTGGAAGCTTGCGGGCTTTTTGAGGAAAAAGAGAAATTTTATTATGCCCTGTCATGGGTATGTTACATTGGCGACTCTGCATTGATTACTGGGATATAAATAAAATCATAGTCAGAAACCAGTACCTGAATCCCCGAATCGACGACTTCCTTGATCAACTCACGCAAAAAAAATACTTCAGTAAGATTGATCTGAAGTCTGGCTACCACCAGGTCCTGATAGAACAAAAATATGTATGAAAGAATGCCTTCAAGTAAAAGGAAGACCCATTCATTGAGAGGATCCAGCACATCCACCAACAGGTTCAAGATATCCTACAAAAGTCTAATGACAAGTATAAGCAGTTCCATGATCAACATTAGGTTCCACATAAGTTTCAAGTCAAAGTTTGGTTGCACTTGCAGAAGGAATGCCTTACAGGACCCCATCATAAGATTTTCCCACTCCATTATGGGCCATACACCATCACCAAGGCTATGGGAGATAATGCTTTTGCGCTCAACATTCCTTCTTTCCTTGGCCTGCACCCAATGTTCAACGTGGACCTCCTTCAACCTTATTTCCCACCATTATCGGACACCTCAGACGTAGTAGAGAAACTAACACCAACAGATCTCAACCATGACTACATACAACAGGATCCAGTGATCAGATTGTGGACACACAGATACAGGGCACTCGACAATAAAGGATCCAACTTTATCAAGTTGTCAAAGTAGGGTAGCTCTTGCACCAAGGCAAGTGGCTCATTCAGGGCCAAATTCAACAGAAATTTCCTCATCTGATGGGGGAACTCAACACAATGGAGACCATTGCTTCCTAAGGATGGAGGATTGATCTAGGTGGATATCGGTGGCCACCCACCTTTTCCAGTTGGCTCAAAACAACTTTATAACAATTTTGATAATTTACTATTTTTAGCAGTTTTTTGGGTCCCGAACTTTTGGATCCATTTTGAGGCCCTAAACGACGTTTTCTAGGGTATGTTGCGATCGCGAAACTTCATCATGAATTTTTTTGCAAATGTTTTATTCCTCGGATAGATATTTCCAATGGGCTATCATACGCTAAAACAGAGATAGTATGCAAAAGTTACGACCTCGGGAAGTTGATGTACTGACTTACCCAAACGGGGTCCACATGACTTTTGGCGCTTTAGCTCCTAGGGTTAGTGATGCAAGAGCATTGCTCCAAGCCAGCTATGTGCTAGCTACCCAGCACATCAAGCATGCATTCAATTGAGGAGAGAGGCACAACCTTCTCATTGTTTTTTCAAATTTTGAAATTGTATTAAATGTTGTAAGGCTGGTAGAGCCAGAAGCCATGCATGCGCACAAGCTTTAGATAAAGGTTTCCCTAAATGGTTGTAAGGCTGAGATCTAGATCCAATTCAGACTAGACAACCATTCAACGTAATTGAATGAAAATTAATGAGAGTTGGTGAGGATGGAGGGAAGAGCTCGAGGAACCCCTCTTTGTAAAAAGATCTTTCTTTGAATATAGATTTAGTTCAAGGAGAGTAGAACAGAGAATAATAGAGAGAAGAGAGAGATAGGAGAGCAGATTCGAAACTTTGTTGTAGTCCAAGATCAAACACATTGTAATTAGACATTGATGTTAATACAAAACAATTTTTCCTACATATGTGTTTTCTATGTGTTTATGTGTCTTTTATGAATGTTGTGTGTTCATTTATGCTGTAGATGTATGTTAAGTCCCATCCGTAGGAGATAGATATATTTTCCTATCTGTGAGTTCTTTGATTTCAGGTTTGGGTTCTTTATGGTTTCATGCAAGAGTACATGACAGAGTACTATGGTCTCTGAAAACTAGTGCATGAGTGCACTTCTGAATTCTATAGAATTTAGGCAAAGACGTGCCAGGAGGGAACACCAGAGGAAGTTATTGACTCAAGGAGGAAGCCTCAAGGTTGTTGAACACCTTCAAGGAGAAACTATGAATAGGAGAGCATAGAGAGAGGAGAAGCAGAATTGTTGAGAATTCTATGAAGGCTATGCCAGAAGGGCATTGAGCAAATGCATAGGATGCATTGAGCAAGTGCATAGAGTGCACAGGAAGAACTCTATTTTGATCTTAGGGAAGACAGAATGCCTAAAGTTCTATGAATCTCTGCCAAGAGAGCATTGAGCAGTTGCATAGAGTGCACAAAAGGACTCTTTTCAAGTTTTGTTGGAAAGAGAAGTGTCAAGGAGAGACACTCACAGAGTTACTGAATACTCTGTTAAGCTCAGCAAGGAGAGCTTGAGTAGAAGGTCATCAGGAGGACACCAGATTTCCCTTTGAGGACATAGAAGGGTGAGTCCCGTAGAGTCTAGGTAAACAAATCTTAGGAAGGATAACATTCCTAGAACACAAGCGATATCCAAAGGAATTGAGCATGAGGGCTCAACACTCCAACTCACGAAGTTGCGAGTTGCGAGGGGTTCTAGAGTTAGGCCCTAGCCGGTGGTCGCTTGGAGGGGCACTAACAAGGAGGAGCCATACTCGTATCGCATATTGGGTATCAGAGGTTTGGAGAAAGAGGATTCGAGGTCATCGACTCATGAACTTGCGAGTTGCGGAAAGTGCTTGCGCTAAGGCTAGGTTGTGGTCACATGGAGACATAAGGCTCGTGCCTGGTGTTAAGTTGCGTAGGGTGGGTTTTTACAAAGGACCTATGGATCAAATTCATGAGGTTCCAAATAGGGACCCGAGGAAGCCGATTTGGCTTGAGGTGGATTTAGAATGATCTTGCGCATATATCATCCCGAGGGTTGGGGGTCTGCGTCAGTTAGGTTTTTGTATGTTTAGGGTTTTTGAAACATTTGTTTATTGTAAAAAGGCCTTGATAGCCTCATGGCACTCATCGTATTATGAATGAATGTATCCATTACATCTCTTCTTAGAGATAAGCCACCACCATTCCAGCAAGCCTATTTTCCACTTCATTTTACAGTTTCAACTTATTTCCTTATTGAATAGAAAACCAGTTTTACTGTATCTTTGTTATTATGTGTTAAGCATCTGGTAATAATCTATATTCATTTCATTCTTCTCATAAAATCCAGATCAATGGTATAAGAGTGGTCTTCTCCTTGTCATCTTAATGCATGTCCCCAACGAGGTTGGAGTACAAATATTTGGGTCTCGAGCTTGTTACTCTTGAGGAAAAATGCTCTCGCACACCCAAGTGACCTCTCATGGAAGAAGAAAATAAATATGATGGGATGGAAGATCCTTTCAAACTGTTGATTGAGGAAGCCCTCATGCAACAAAGGAAGGAGATGATGGATAATTTCACTCAAATCCTTCGGTGACTACCAACAGGCGACACATCTTCTTCGAGCGGAGGCACCACCCCCTTCAAGGTACAAATAAACTTCGATATTCCTATATTTGAAGGTCAGATAGACACAGATGTTGTAGATAAGTGGTTGAATCTACTAGAAGAGTATTTCTCTGTCCATAACTTTTTGAATAGAGAAAAGATTACTTTTTCTCTCCTTAAAGTCATTCCCCATGTCAAAGATTGGTGGGAAACTTTTTGTGAGTAAAAGGAAAGAGAGAAACACTCATTATTTACAGTCATGGCCACCTAGGAATCCTTCAGGTATGTTATTAAGGAACAATACTACCCTGTCATAAGTTATGACAACTTGTATACCAAATGGACCACACTACGGCAAGAAAGAGACCAAGCAGTGCCAGATTTCACAAATATCTTCCATAGCTTGCGCACCAAGCTGGGTATCAAAGATTCAGAGAGACATCTGGTACTCAAGTATCATGATGCTCTGCATAGACACATCCAGACTGAAATGGAATTTCTGGACATCTCATCCTTGGTCATAGCCTACCAATATGCCATCAAAATCGAGAAGAAGCTCAAACAAAAGACGCGACAATTTGGGTTGGGGAACCCCTCAAAACAAATTCTAGGAAAGGGTGACCCCAAATCACATAAAAAAGGATAGAGAAAATATGGACAATATCAGGACAACTAGTCCAAGTCACAAGCAAAGAAGGACACTGGAAAGATAAAGAAAGATACCGGAAAGTGGTGTGACTTCCATAAGAGCCCTTGGCATAACACTGTTGATTGTCATTCAAATAAGACGCTGGTGGCTAAAGTGAAATCCTATGAATTAGATGTGGGTTCTACCTCTGAGTCAGAAAAATAAACGGGATGAAAAATCATTGACGTGGAACCTAGTGCCACCATTGCTACCACCAAGCTCCAACATGGTGAACCAAATGAGACAAAAGAAGGAGAGCACCTCTTCCATTCACAGATGTGGATAAAAGGCACCCCACTGCACTTCATCATTGATAGTGGTAGCCAAAAGAATCTCATCTCAGTAGAGGTCATCAAGTAGCTGGCCCTGCCGACAACGCTGCACCCACAACCCTACACCATTGGATGGCTCCTCCAAGGAAGTGATCTCTGCATCCGTCAACAGTATCGATTGTCGTATGGCATCAAGCCCTTCAAAGATGATGTATTGTGTGATCTTTCTCCTCTCAAATTTTGTGATGTTCTTTTGGGCCAACCTTATTCATGGAAATGTCATGATGTATATTAGTCTAGGCCTCGTAGTGTTATTATTACTTTGAACAGGAAATTGTATAGGATACCTGAGTTTTTCCCACCTAGTGTTATTTCCTTGATCTCTTCTAAGAAATGCAAGAAGGTAATCTCTCAGATGGGGAAGTTTTTCTTCTTCGTGATCCACTCTTAGAATGAGAGAAAAGTCACAGCCACATCCAAGGTCTCTACGGCTGACCTCTCCACACATAAGAAGCAAGTAGATAAATTCGTGGAAGAATACTCAGATATCTTCTCCTCACCTACTGTGGTACGTCTGCACTACTAGGTCAAGCACCCCATCAGTGCACCACTTCCCAATGGGCAAGTCTATCACTGCTCCTAGTTAGAGAATGGGGAGTTTAAGAGACAAATCCAAGAATTTCTCCACAAGGGGCACATCTGTCCTAGCTCATCACCTTGCGAGAGCCCAATCATGATGGTACAAAAGAAAGATGGAACCTAGCGACTTTTCATTGATTATCGGGCTCTGAATAAAATCACAATCAGAAATCGGTGCTTGATTCCCTGAATCGATGACCTCCTTGATCAACTCATGGTGGCCAAATACTCAGTAACATTGATCTAAAGTCTG
>JASDQU010947914.1:18875-29429 GCA_032191745.1 Picea mariana
GATTTCAAAATACTTTCCAAACCTACTAGAAATAACCCACAAAGATTAATAGTAATACTACTACTAATCTATCCCAAACAAAATACTTTGCTTGGGTCTCCAAGTGAAATAGTGCAAGAAAGGAAATACAACAAAGTAATTGCAGAAATATTACCTCACAAACAAAACAATATAACGACTCCAATAATACTCCAAGAGACACAAGAGATCCTCCAAAGATTCTATTTTATCAACCAAGAAAATATTGCCCAATGGCCCCAAGAATCATGAGAGAAAATGGGAGATAATGAGAGAGAGATGGGAAAGAGATGGGAGATATTTTTTCATAATAGATTTTTTGTGAGAATAGATGATCAAATTAGGAGGGGGGTGGTTTATTTTATATGAGGGAGAGAGGAGAGATCCCTCTTGGATGAATTACAAGTGTCACACATCCAAGAGAGATAGACAAAGTCAAGGAGGGCACACTTTTAGGGTTTGGAGAAAGTTAGTGTTTGAGGGGTGACATGGGAAGAGGGAAAACACCTTTAAACTCATCAAACGTGAATTTAGGCTCACAGAAGGGCGCAATTGGGGTTTTGGCACCCTTTTCACTTTAACTTTTACTTTTACCCAAGTTCATGAGCAAGGGGGACATACTTTTGACTAGGGAGACATCATTTTTTGTTGTTGGCTAGGCATGGGGGGATATTCTAAGTGGATTTTCACTTTTCCAACTTAGGAAATATATTAGGAATCATTTCCCCACTTTCTCTCATGATTTTAGTCACTTTTACAAAATTTGGCTTTTTTACGTTAGCCAATTAAATGTTGACTTTTGATTGACTTGGACTCCTCATGGACAATGAACTAGCAAAAATTGTCCAATTGAGTAACTTGGACCAAGGGTGTAGGGGGTAATATTAAATTTTATTTTAGTACCCACGCCCCTATACAAAATCCTCAAGAACCAATTTTTTACATTTTACATAAAAAATAATTAAAAATTCCCAATTTATGGAAATTTTAATTGTTAAAAAAAAACTATCAAAACTTAATGGAATTCCACAAGACTCTAGGATATGTCTAGAATGGTCATTTACAACATTTATAAACCTTAGTAACCCCTTGGTATCGATCATTAGAATTCATTTCACCACTTTGGAGGATTATTTGAGTGAAAAACTCAAGAATAATTAAAATTGCCTAGTAGGTAAGATTAATTACCTAAGGAAAAAAAACACTCAATGAAAGGAATTCCCTACTGATAAAATCCTATGAAACTATCTTACAATTGACACATTATAACATATTACATTATTTTCCCACGTAGGGGAGCAAACATTCTGAGTACACAAAAAGTCGTGCTCGGGGGGGAAATTTTCCTTGCTGAGCCATAAGTCTTCAAAATATGTTGTACCACAAGGTACATATCTTCATGTTACATGAAGTTGACCGCTAGTCAAAATAGGTGGTCAACAAGGTTATTTTTATCTACTTCTAATAATTTACAATGTGGCTCGCTAGTCTGAGTGCAGTGAAGGAGTTTAGATTGTTTTTCAGGTTTTAAAGATGAAATATCTATTGAAAATTTTCCAAAATCAAATTCTAAAAAGTAATTTCCAAGAATAGAGTATGCTTACAAAACTAGTTTATTATTATCCTCAAGGTTAATAACAATATGCTTCTATATTTTTTCTTGATCCACCTTAATTTTTTTCTTTTCAACCTTCCAAGGAAACCACATATGTGACCAATATATTTTGAAAATATCCTTCCATATTTTGATACAAATCTTTAGTCAATAACAATCCATATGTATCAGAGATATCAACAACAATAATATCAATTACTGGGTGAAATTTGGGATTTGAAGTTAATATTATATGAACATATTTTAATTCACCAATTAATTTTATCTCTTATCAATCTAATTGGATTATATGAGTAGAACACCTACTTGGCTCTACATTTAATTTTATGCATATGGCATCACATTTGATGAGACTCGTGAATCAACCAAACAATTATAGACTTTCCAATCAAAATTTTCAAAAGCCAAAAGAATAGGTAGAGCTTGAGATACAAATGTCTTGCCAACAATTTTTGCATTTACTAATGATTTCTATTTGGTATTAATAGTGTTGGCTAGGGACTTCTATTTGTTAGGAGAAGTAGTTACATTTTGTTTATTTTCCATTGGTTCATTAAGGGCTTTCAAGAGTAATTTCTTGTATTGTGTTATATTACAAATATCACACATTCTGATATTTTCTTTCATTTTCTTTAGATATTCATCAATATTGTATTCTAAGTCACGTGGGAGAAGAAATAATTGTATTTTTTGAAGTGGTAGAGAGCTTTTTCTATTCAAGAATTGAAGTAGATAGTGTTGTTGTTTGGGAACAAGTTCCTCTACTCCTCAAGTTATGTTTATTAATTGAACAATGAGAATTATTAATCTCTTCCAAAACCTCATCTTTCTCACCACCATCATTTCTCTGACTAGGTAGGGCATCCCATAATAGCATTGTTGTTTCTTCTGGATTTTGGTTCTCTTTGTCCTATTTTTTTGCTTCCTCAGTACTTTCTGCATCCTCTTAGGATGGATAATGTTGGTGATGAGACAAATACCCTGAACATATTAATGAATTGAGAGCAAGTCTTTTCTAAATGATTGTCCATGTGTTCCCTACAAAAATTATCCCTAGAAAAATTTCCTATGTTCAATTTTGAAATTGTTGAAAGAGTTTTAAGGGTTCTGGGTTTTTATTTTTAAAGAAAGGTCTAAATGGTTTCTAGGAATAAGTTCCTTCCCCTATTTTTATTAAGATCAACTATTTCATTTGAAAGTTGCTTCACAATGCATTGCAAACTTTCCATATCTATGGAATCTTTTCCTTTGATTTTAGAATTTGGCTTAGATAATTGGGTAGTTTTCTTATTAGAAGATGATATTTTTTATCATCCAATATAAGATTCCCTTTAATACTAATCATTTCCTTTTCCACAATTATTTATTTTGAAAAAAAATCACATAACGTATTTTTTTCCAAAATAAAAATGCATAAATTTTATTAAGAGAAATAAAAACTACATTCTGAATGCATACATAGAGCATGCATTTAGTCTAAAAATGATTTCAACCCCAAGATAAATAAAAGTGCATCAAAAATGGCCCTCAAAGAACAACCCCAGTAAAAATAAAGTCTACAAAGAGAATAGCCACCAAACTCAGCCAAGAAAATGGCAGAAGCAAAACAGAAAGAGAACATGGACGGACAAGGACATAGCAGAAAAAATACCCCTTAGCATATAGGTCTAGAGGGACAACAGGAGAGATTTCATCCATGGAAGAGAAAACAAGAAATTGCATTCCCTATACATACCTCAAAGTGTTGATGCGACACTAAAAAAATCAACAATGCATGCCCGAAATAGAAGGACCTCAAAGTTCTTGTTCAAACCCCAATCAGAAACCCCAACCTCCACTCCAAAACATAGAACCAAAGGGATGCATGGATCCCCAACCACCAATACCACCAAGAAAAACCTAACATTGCATCAAGCCCTAGACATACCAGCTGGGATGGATTGGTGAGTTCCAACCCCAAATAAAACTTCTGAAAACTCCCACACACACTAAAGGCTCAAGAAACAATGGCCATCAACCCAAGACAATGGATCATGCACCAAAAAAATAGATATGAGATTAACATTTCAAAAATAAAAAGCACTGGATGACGCACCCACAGACACACCCATAGGCTTGACTGCAAACCTCAACCAAATTGGATTTGCACCAGAGGCGCGATCACCAAATGGGTCCATGTTGAACTTTGCGAGCAAATGGCAGCGACAACCAAACACCGAATCCCCATAGACTAAGGAACATAAAACAAACTACCATATCTAGAGCATAAGGAATCATCCACATACATATCTGCAAACTGTAAAAATCATGGACCAGATCCGCTCCCGAGAGAGCACGTCCACCAGACAATACACCAGAATAAGGTCAAATCCACTCCAGAGGGAGCGCAACCACCACCAGAGAAAACTCCCACTATCCATAGAGCCCGCGGGGAGGGAGATGTGATAGCAGGAGGAGGAAGGGCATGGTGATTGTGGCTCGGGCTGTAGCTAGGGAAACCCTTGTCACAGATCCCCGATCTAACAAAAATATGATATAATAATTTAAGTAGMCTCCAAAAATTCAYGTAAGGTATTATTGCCTACATGTTTAACAAACATGTCAATGGAAACAAATAATTCAGATGTATAAATTTCATATTGAACATTAGTAGAAGGTCTGGAAGCCTCTATTATTTTATTYGTAATGGTAGTGAATTATTGTTTGAAATATTTAATGCATTCTTGTTGTGTAAATTCTACAAAAAGGGTTAGCAAATCTAAAAATCTCGTGGTCGTATCTAGTTCACAAGMAAATATGGGAAGTAAAACTAGAAACCCTATMTTTATATGAAATGATTCATTCTTAAACTCATTCCATTCAATAGAGAAAGAATCATTTGTAGAAAATAAATAAAAACTAGAATAAGAATATCATAAAAGAATGAACAAATGCTTCATTACCTCAATGGAAATATTTTGCAACACCTGTGAGGAAGGTCCTTGAATATGATGGTTTCCTTGGCCTCCTCCTTGGGAGGGTTATTTAGTGTTCACAAATGTGTGGCTTGGCTTGGATCTTCTCCTTTGTGGTTGAAATTGATGGTGAATGTGGCCAAAAGATCCAGGGAAATTTCAACATAACTTTGTTACTTTCAACGGATAGATGGATATGGAAAAATGGAGGTGACCTCTTGAAATTATAAGACAAATAGTGGTTATAGTTGACATGGTCATGGTAATAAAATATTATTGTTAACAGTATCAATTTTAACCATTACTTTTAGGGTTTTTTATTTTTCATTTTTGGATAATTTCAAGAGGAAAAGGTCAAAGGTGTTTTATGACTTTATGAAATGGAAATAACATTATAAAAAGTGGTTACTTAGGTTATAATAGTGGAAAATGATGTAAAAGTGGGTTTAGAGATATGATACCCATACTATGAATGGTGTATTTTGGTAAACATAGCCTTTTGGTCTAGGTGATCAACTTTTGGGTGATAATAGATATCCCCTAATGTATGAGRTTAKGAGCACATTATATGAATGCAATATGTTATAGTTTTATTTTACCAAAGAATGAGACAATRGATGATAGAGAGGAGTGTCATGGAAAAAGGAACCACCTATGGAAAAGGTTGAAGGATTCCACCTTTCAACAAGAGAGTCACAAGGTGTTGAGTTGCATGATCTCAATAGGGATGAGGTAGGAATTCCCATACTTGTTGAGATAAATAACGATAATTAATAAAATGGTGTGCCCAACATAAATGGGTCAATATAGTGAGACAAAATGAGGTCTCAAATACAATATGGTGYTGGAAAAACAGGGCTAGAGTATAATGCAATGATATAAACAATCCCATATACATATGTCTCGATCAAAAGTTCCAGGGATACATCATAACTGTTGTTGATATAGGTACACAAGAATTAATGGCCCCTCCCTTGGGGGAGGTGGGATCGAAACAACCTGAGAGGCCTTGCTAAACAGGAAATCGGATCCAAAGATATGAAGTGAGATAAATAAAAGGAAGCTCAAACTAAGGGCTCTAAGAATAGAAAAATCGATCTAATCAAATATCAAGAGCTACATTTGAGGCTGGATCATGGATGTATGTATGAATCTCAATGGTGTGATGATAATATGAATTCAATCACATGATACCCTACCAAGGCGAAGAGCAATGAGGAATCTCTCATCTTGGTCCAAGGTTACCCATCAAGGAGGTGGATAGGTACTAGGGTACATAGGACTAAGCCATAGAATGGAGGTGTTGATGTTGATAGGGGGGATTCTGATGGAGATCAGTAATAAAAGTGATTATTTAGGCCCAACATCCAATGTACAACACATGGAGATATATCTCTAGAATGAAATGGTGATGCCAAAACATAAGGGGGAATACCTGAAAGGAAATATCCCCCTATGGTTTGATGCAACTCACATATGTTTGAGAAATTGGTACAATCAACTAGATCACTGAACTGTCAAGTGTATGATTCTCAATCGTGTGACGATGAGTTGAAGTCGATCTTATGAGAAATAATCAATTCAAAGAGCATTGATGAATCTCCTATATTTTTTTGAGGCACCCACCAATACTGAAGAAGAGTCCAAGGTACATAGTCCTTTAAGATAAACCCTTAGAATATATGTACTGAAGTCGATAGAATAATACCCACGGGAAGTGATCAAATGAGGAATACTTGAATCCAACACGAGGTAGAAATAAAGATGTGACTGATAGAGGCTAACACCAACAAGAAAGGGGGAAGGAAATGAGAGGGGGACTCAAGACTTACCTTGTTCAAAGGATAAATGCAAGGTTGACCTGGAAATGACTGAAAAAATTCCAAGAGGAATGGTTAATTACTGGGCACATGAATTTTCAAGGACATATCAATAAAACATGGGGAAAATCAGAGGTCAAAGATAGGAAACAAAAGATGGGTATGACTTATGAAGGTGTTGGAAAACTATAATAAGACTCAATGTGGAACTAAATAGACACCATGGGACATAAAGGTGACTCATATCATATGCTTTGAACAAGGGAAACACAAGGATGCTACCAAAAGTTGAACCAAGCACTACAAAATCACAAGGCCCTCTTGTTATTTCCAAGGAGGGTGCCAGGTAGAAAGGATAAGATATGTAGTACCAAAATGAGAATACAACAGATCTAGCTAGTGTGTCAAGAGACACATTATCCAATCAAAATCCCACTCGGGGGAAACCAACTGGGCATATATATGGGAAATGAGGAGATATGTGTCCCCAAAAAAATCCAAATGGTGGTAATGTTGAAGGTGAAAACTACAAATGGAAGTGATCAATGGTAGGTTCATTGATGGTAATCTCCTCGATGGTTGGTGGATGGAGGAATAAAAATGAAGAATTGCCATTGTATGGATGAAGCAAAGAGATTATAATATGTGATAATCCAACAAATACCAACATAAATGGGGGATTCCAAAGGGTATGGATCTTAACATGATGAGAATAAATGCATGTGACTCAAATATGGTATGTAAACTAACTATGGTATGTAGGCCCTTGTAATAGTCATCACACATGAGACATCAGACACTAAGTAAATATATGAATATATATGTGATAGGTGCTCAAATTGACATCTTTTTGGCAGTTGTCCAATACTTTTTTCTCACCCTTTTCCCATTTCCACCTCCATATTCATAACGCTTTCCATATACAACGTTACATTTTTGGTTAAGGTACAATCACTCACCCAACATTCCATTTTCAATACTTATTCGTATGCCTTTTTCAGGAGATTATTAATTTTTGTGTATCAATGTTTTAAAAGAACAAGTTGCATAGGCACTTTCCCAACATGAGATCTGCAATTCTTGTTCAAGTGCAACTATTGCAACTCTGGTCATTGTTGCAACTCCTAGTACTAAAACTATGGTCATTGTTACAACTCCCACTACTACAAATCGCAGTGTTGCAACTCGCGATGTTGCAACTTCCACTTCAAACAATTGATACAACTTTGTAATAGCTAAGCAGTCAACCATACAGTTGTCACCATGGAATGGTCAGTTGGCCAACAAATTATTAGGAATATGACAAGGGCGATTTGGCTCCAAAACAAAATGGACAAGTCATCCACCACTTCCCATGACCAGTTTATTCAACGCACACTCGATTTTTCCCTCCTTTGGAAAATTCAATGAAACAAGTTGAGACAACCTTGATTCTTATGGTTTTCCATCAATTTTATTAGCTCATTTATGAAGAATTCACTTTTTATAAATACACCCACTCTCTCTGAGTTAAGGGGGGAAATAAAATTAGCAGATAATTTGTAAGACAAAATTGTATTGAAGCTACATCTTTCAACATAGTAAAATTTTTGTTTTGTTCCGGTTCAATTGATGACATCTTTATCATTTAGCATCTCCTACATTCTTAGACCAATAACTTATCTAAGCAGGTAGGTCCCCCTCCTTATCTTGGTACTTTATGTATATTATAAATTATAGAAGTAGTCTTAGTTTCATTTCTAACTTTTCAATTTATTTCTAGCAGTTTCTTCAATAACATCTTACTGTAACTATAACATTTTCCATTACTGTATCTTTGGATTGTTTTGACTTAGAGTTCATAATGTAGATTTGTGTTTCCTTATTCATGTGTGAATAGTTATAGTATTTTTTCCACAACTTCGTTTATTCCCAACAATTAATCTCTTAAATTATAATCAATTGTTGTAGCTTAGTGTTGGTGTTGCATGATATCACTTTCTAATTGATGAGTGTGTAGTTGCAGTCTCTTTTCCTTATTTCCATTTATTTCTAGAAATTCCTCTATAAACATCCTCAAATAAATGTACCTATATGTGTAGTATTTCATGATATCAATCACAAGACAAGTTTAGCCTCATTAGTATTTCATGGACGATCCCTTCTCTCAAGAAACTCAAAACATGTAAGTAAATTTATCATTGATTGTGTAAAAGTTTTTATTTTATATAACTATCCAACTAAACCTTAGGATGCTAATACAACTCTGGGGAATGTTGCAAATCTATCTTGTTGGGGTGAAGATCTAGTAATTGCAAGTTGTACAATATGATATAGAATAGATAATAAACCACATGGAAAGTGCCAGTTTTTTACACTCTGTATTTACATGATGATTTGGTCACTTATGATCATAGCCAGTAAAATATATATATATATATATATATATATATATATATATATATATATATATATTGTCTTGAATTGCTATCATTATTTATAGACTTAGTTACAACTTACTGCGGTATAAAAAACAATTCAAATCTCAAAGGATTGGAATAATTTCTATGAGTACACTCAACCTTTAATTTGAGAACCTTTCCAAACATGTAAGGGTGGTAAGACTCAGTAGTAAATATGTCAGATTCTTGAATGTGTATCCTTATTTCTTTTACTATAAAGGTTTTTTTGGACACACCGACCACACTAAGAGGGGGAGGGGGCGGGGCGGGGGGATCAGTGTGAGGCTCTTTTTACACTTCTTTTAAAAATTTAGTTATCAATCACCATTTACTCATTAGTTACATTCACACTTAATTTCTTGCATGTAAACATATATCAACAACTTCATCAACAATAAAGAACTTTGAACCATCATAATAATGAACACAAAGAGCACCAGATATATGTTTAAGATTTTTTTATTATATGTTACAGGAGACTACAATCTCAAGTTTTATTATCACCAACTAAAAAGAGCACCAACTCTCAATTGCAAGACCCATCCTACATATCTCAGCACCAATTGAGATCTAAGGAATCCAACCCCCAAGGACAAGACCTAGCTTGTAGATAGAAAAAAATATGTAAAATTGTACCAACATTCTATACCAAGACAAGTGAATCAACTATGCACAACACAACCTATCATAACAACTTGCCACCTCAACCTGTCTCATCAATATCATCATCCAAATATGATATACTCATCAAGTCAACTCTCAACCAATGCACAATATCACCAAGTTAACAAACAAGATACCTCTAGCAATACACCATACTCTCCATAAAACAAATACCATAAACACTTACACAAGACCATGTGCCAAAACCATACCTTTAATCTTGTAGAAATCATCAAGACCTATACCATACCATGCAACAATTGGAACAATTGCAATATGAAAATATGATGTGGTTACCGAACTTCCAACTTTCTGCAACTTTCAAATCAGTTGTCACAGTTTTTTTGTCACGATCATGTTGTCGCGGTTCTACTGTCGTGATTCTACTGCCATGGTTTTGTTGCCATGATTTTTCTATTGTGGTTTTTTTTCCACGGTTCTATTGTCACGATTCTGCTATCGTGCTTTTGTTGCCGTGGTTCTGCTGTCGTGGTTCTGCTGCTGCAACTTTTCTGCCGTGAATTTTCTCTATCAATAATACCTACCCAAATAACCTTTCACAAATGAATAGTCAATATGCTCAAAGATGATACTCATAAGAGACCCTTTCTCTCTTATTTATACTTCTCCAAGTAGCTTCCTCTAGGAGTTTTCTTCTAACCAACTTAACTAACTTCTTTCTTTTAGGGCTAACCCACTTCCAACCACTTTGTCCACTTACAACCACTTTATCCACAAATAGTAAACTCTCCACTTCTAGTTGCAACTACTTTATTTTTAATTGTTTTCTTTTTACAACCACTTAAACCATGACTAACCACTTTCACTGGTCAACTTCTTCTAGGATCTTCTAGAATAATTTGACTTTTTTTACCTTCTCGACTTCTTTGAACTTCTATGGGATTCTAGATAACTCATGATGGTTCTCCAACTTCACATGACCATAACTCTCTAACCGTGAGGAGTTATGTGATGTTCCACATATCACCGAAAATGTCATGACATGTACTATCCATCTAGAATAGTCTTACCTACATATTCAT
>JASDQU010947915.1:7412-24374 GCA_032191745.1 Picea mariana
GAGAGAACAAAGGATTCCAACTGATCAGCCAGTTAGACCTCCTTTCCAAAATAATTATGCTGCAAATTTGTTTGAGGAACCTCCTGAAGATATTCATTGTTTTGGCCTATAAGAGTCACAAGTTTACTTAACTAAAGAAGAACACGATATGTTTATGCAAGATGAAGAATTAAAGGAGAAAGAGGATTACAGGAAAGGATATCAGAATTTCATTATGGAATTCCAAAAACAATATAACCTCAGGAATAAGAAAATTGCAGCCAGTGCTCCAAAAGTTCCTAGAGTTGACATGCTCTCTTCCAGTCATCAAGAAAGGGTTTTTCCAAAGAAGGATGCATCAAATAAAGGAAAATAGAAAAAAAATCCTCCAAAATAGAAAGAATATCCTCCTAGGGATGTTCCAGAGATAAGGAGAGAAGCATTTCTAAAGGAAGTAGAAAAATCTCAACCCTCCTTTAATTTTGAAAATGAGATGGCAAAGATTAAAATTTTTGTACCTTTCAATGAGCTCATAAAAAATATGGAATACAAAAGTCAGATTGTAAAGATGTTTAAAATGGAACAGACTTTAGACAACCTCAATGTACAAGATGACCATCCTGCTATTTTATTTGGTCCCCGAGTTGAGGAAATTGGAAATGATGATGATGTGTCTCATTTCTATGTCAACCTAAATATTCATAATGTAACTCTTCATAATGCAATGTTAGACTCAGGAGCATCTCACAACCTGATGCCAAAGGTGATCATGGAAAATTTGGGTTTGGATATCACTAGACCATACAAGGATTTGTTTGCTTTTGATTCAAGAAAGGTGAAATGTGAAGGTTTAACCAAAGATATTGTTGTTACTTTAGCTCAGATCCCATCAAAAACTATGATAATGGATGTAGTTGTTGCATACATTCCTCCTAAATTTGGAATGCTACTATCAAGATCATGGGTTGCTAAACTCAAGGGTACCTTGCAAATGGACATGTCCTATGCCACAGTGTCAGTCTTCGGTCGGGATAGAAGGTTATACAGAGAGGTTCATTTGAAATGCATGGTGAGCAGCAAAGACAAACAAAACAATCATCCTATTTACTCAATTGAGACTAACATTGGATCTTCTATATTCTATAACGATTTATGTTTTGAAGAAGATGATCAGATTGTTTCAAAGGATCAACAAAAAGGGTAAGTTTCAGAACAAAATAATAAAGAAGATGAAGGTGTGTGGAATATGGATTTTGATGGAGCAGTCAACAAAAAGGGAGCAAGAACTGGTGTTTGGATCATTTCTCCTAATACTACTTCAAAATTGTGTTCTTATAAATTGGCTTTTGATTGCACAAATAATATGGTTGAATATGAAGCTCTCATTTTAGGATTGGGGGTTTTGAAGGATTTAAAGGCTAAGAAGATATATGTGCATGGAGATTCTGAGCTCATAATCAACCAAATTAAAGGTACATATCAAACTAAGCATCCTAGAATGAGAACCTATAGAAATTTGGTCCTGAATTTCTTTGAAAATTTCTCTGAATACAACATTTCAGTGGTACCACGAGAACAAAATCGAATTGCAGATGCTCTTGCCACATTAGCAAGCATTTTTTAAATTCCAATTTATCCCAACAAGAAATATGAAATTGAAGTAAAACACAAGCCATCTATTCCAGATAATGTCAAACACTGGCAAGTATTTGAAGATGACAAACCGATTATCAGATTTCTGCAGTCAAAAGAAGAGTACGGAAATGTCCAAATTGATGAAGAGAATTTCTATGATGAAAATGAAAATGCATCAGTCTCACATGGGTATGAAAACCAGATAGCAGGAAGAGATATTATTCAACTAAAGAACAATACAATTCCAAAGGGCCTTCTACCTCTTGAAAAWTTGTTTGATGAAAATGATGTGGCTAAAAATCTCAAGGTAAGTCCAAATGAAAGTGAGGTTGATGACTTCAATATARGGACTGATAAAGAACCAAAAATTGTCAAGTTGTATAAATCCTTGTCCTCTGAAAACAGAAAGAAATATCTCGAATTAATGAGACAGTTTTCTGATGTGTTTGTCTAGAGTTATGAAGATCTAAAGGTTTATGATAAAGGCATCATTCAACATACAATACCATTTAAAGAAGATCAAAAACCTTTCAGACAAAAATTGAGAAGAATAAATCCAATCTTATTGCCACTCCTCGAGAAAGAAATAAGGAAGTTATTTGATGCCAAGATACTTGTCTCTTTGAGATTCTCCAAATGGATAGCTAACCTTGTACCTATCAGAAATAAAAATGGAGAAATAAGGCTATGTATAGATTTTATAAATTTGAATAGAGTTTCTCTTAAAAACAATTATCCTTTGCCCAAAATGGATCACATCCCACAAAGGATTGTAGGCTCCGAGAGAATGTCAATGTTGGATGGGTTTTTTGGATATAACCAGATCATGGTGCACCTGGATGACCAAGAGAAGACAACATTTACAACCCCATGGGGCACCTTCATGTATGTTAAGATTCTTTTCAGACTCATGAATGCAGGGGCAACTTTCCAGAGGGATATGGACATAGCATTTGCTGAGGAGAAAGATAAATTCATTGTGATTTACTTGGATGATATAATTGTGTATTCAGGTTCTGACAGTGAACATTTCCAACATTTGGAACATGTGTTCCAGAAATGTAGAAAATTTGGAATCCCTCTCAACCCAAAAAGTCAAATTTTGTTGTGCAAGAACGTAAACTCCTGGGACACATAATTTCAAGAGATGGGATCAAAATTGACCCTAACAAAGTGGCTGCAATACAGAAAATCAGTATTCCAAGGAGCAAAACAGAAGTACAATCATTTTTAGGTAGGGTAATTTTTTTAAGAAGATGTGTCCCTAACCTTGTTGAAATAATAAATCATGTCACAAATATGTTGAGGAAAGGAAATGAAATAAAATGGACAACAAATGCAAAACATTATTTTGAAGAGATGAAAGAAGCTCTAACTAAAGCTCCTGTGTTAATCAACCCAGATTTTGCAAAGGATTTTATGGTTTTTTCTTTTGCCTCGGAGCACACTATAGATGGAGTATTAATGCAGAAAAATGATCATAACCATGAGCAACCTATTGCCTTTTTCAGTAGGTCTTTAAGAGATTCAACTCTTAAGTACAATATTATGGAGAAACATTCATATGCCTTAGTTAAGGCTTTGGAATAATTCAGGATGTATGTTCTGCACTCTCATGTCCTTGAATATGTTCCAATAGTGTTGTGAAATATATCTTGAATCAACCTGATTCTGAGGGCAAGAGAGGTAAGTGGATTGCAGCCTTGTTGGAATATGATGTGGAAATTAAGCCTACAAAATTAATCAAAGGACAAGGTCTTGCTCAAATGATGACCTAATCAAATTTTGAGTTATTGGGAGTAAATTTTATTGTTGATCTCTCACAAGATATAGAAGAAAAACCCCCTCCTTGGGTAAGCCAGAAATTTTTGGATTCATCTTGGTATAGTGACATCATCTTTGTTTTACAAAATTCCAAGCCCCTCCCGAATTGTCAAAAACTAAAGCTAGATTTTTGAAGCAAAAGGCAATAAAGTTTTGCATACTTAATGATTCCCTCTATTGGAAAGACCTGGGTGGAGTATTATTGAAATCTCTTATAGAAGTTGAAGCTCATCAAACCATGAAAGAGTTCCATGATTATGGAGGTCATCATTACTGGAAGACAACAATTAATAAAATTTTGAGATCAAGTTTCTATTGGCCTACCATATTTGCTAATGTATATAAGAAAGTTTCCACTTGCCATGAATGCCAGATTTTTGAAGGAAAAAGAAAGCTTCTAGTTTTTCCTCTGAAATCGATTTCTGTAGAAACCCCTTTCCAACAATGGAGTTTAGATTTCATAGGGGAAGTACATCCTTCATCTTCAGCTCGGCACAGATGGATTTTAACACCCACAGATTATTTCACAAAATGAATAGAAGTTGTACCTACCCGTCAAGCCACTGATTCAGTCATCATACAATTTTTGGAAAGCAATATACTCTCAAGGTTTGGTTGTCCAAGAAGGATTATTACAGATAATGTTGTTGCATTTAAGTCTAAGAAATTAGTTGAATTCTGCACTAATTATGGTATTACACTCAGTCACTCAACAAACTATTACCCACAAGGTAATGGTTTGGCCGAATCATCTAATAAGAGTTTGATCGTGATCATCAAAAATTTACTACATGAGAACAAAAAATCTTGGCACAAAAAGCTGATTTTTGCACTTTGGGCAGAGAGGGTGAGTACAAAGAAGTCTATTGGCACATCTCCCCTTCAATTGGTTATGGTACAGAGGCAGTTTTTCCTACTTCTATTGGACTACCAATCATGAATTTGTTGCAAGAAGTGGATGTTGAACCAAACCATGTTCAAAGAAGAATAAGTCAGTTAGTTCATGTTCATCGAATGAGAGAAGAGGTTTTTAAGAATGTTCAACTATATCAAGACAAAATGAAGAAAGTTTTTGATAAGAGAACTAAGGCTGGCGACTTTCAAATCAATGATTTGGTTTTAAAATGGGATGCAAGAATTGAAGACAAGGGTAAACATTCTAAATTTGAAAATCTTTGGAAGGGGCCATACAAAGTTGCAACATACCATGGGAATAATGCATTCTTATTACAGGAGCCCAATGGAGAATACATCAGTGGAGGACATGTTAATGGCAGGTTTCTCAAGCATTATTTTACTTGAAGTATTTCATTTGTTTTTTTCATTTCATTGTAAATATCCATTTTCTTTAATATTTTTTTGTTTTGGGTACTACTCAACAAATTTGAAGCCCGAAGAGAAGGCCCTAAGGTCTGATGAGTAATGCCAAGTGTGTTTGTACATAAATATCAAGTCAATTTGAGTCATTTCAATAGAAAATAAAGAGCCCAATGGATAAGGCTACTAGTTTATCTATTCGTTGGCACCTCACAGGGAGGATGCCATCCGCATTGGAGCCTGTGTTAATGTCCTATAAATAGGTTGTTAGGTTTTGAATAAAATTATAGGATAAAATCATGTCTTGGGTTAAATAAGAACATTGTATGATTTTTTCTTAAATCGTGAGTCATAGATCTCTTTGTCATGGGAAAGGTTTTTGTTTTTTAATCATGTAACTTACGGTTTTTTGTGACAAGATATGGGTTGTCATGTCACCAAAGGGTCATTATGAAAGGTCATGACATCGTTTCAAGGCAGTCAGAGTCAGTCATGTCAAAGTTTTAACGATTTCATGAAATCAAATCTATCAAGGACGTGTGGCATCATCAAGAAAACCATTGTGCAACGCAAGTTGTTGTACAACGTTCAAATGCTGCGTATGGAGGTACGACGAGGTATGATGGCATAATTCATGATTTAATTGAAGTTATATTTCAAATTCATCATCCTCAAGGTAAAGAAAGCATCAAGAAATCGTTTCTCTCAATCCACAATTTCAAAACCTCCCGGCTAAGCTTGTTGCGCAAAAATTCATGTTTTGTTCGTTGTTGCGCGGAAAGACGTTGTTCGTTGTTGCGCAGAGATTCTCGTTGTTGTTCGTTGATGCAAAGAGATTCCTGTTCTTGTTCGTTGTTGCGCAAAGGGCACAAAAGACGTCGTTGTTCGTTGTTGTGCAGAATGACACTGTTCTCATTTGTCGTGCACAAGTCATTGTTATGTTCGTTGTTGCACACTCCACAGAGGTTATTATTTTCATTTGTTGCGCAGAGGTTGTTGATCTCATTTGTTTCAAAGAGGATCCAAAGAATCAGAATTTGAAGTGTTAACTTGATACAACAAGTTGAAAATTGCAAATCTATTGTTGCGCACATGTTCTAATCATCTTTGCACACGGTCACAGTCCACACAAGGTTGACACATACCAACATCATGACAACTCCAAAACATAGAAGAAAGAATACAAAGGGTGGTGACATCGCGAGGTTTGAGCCACAAGGTTTAAATTTGGTAAACACAGACCCAACAATCAGAGCATCCTTTGAACAAGTGGGTTGCATCAGGTTTTGTGAAAAACTTCAGGGGTACAATAGACATGTGGCGAGGGAGTTTGCAGAGAATTTTGATGGCACTAAGACTAAGGTGGGCGACCTCCAGTTGCAGGTTTCCGAAGATAGCATTGTTGCTGCAACAGAAATCCTTGCGCGTGGAGAATAATGGTTCAAAGGATCTTAATGCACTTCACTGGTAAGAAGTCATTGAATCTACCATATTACCTTTTCAGAAGTCTAGGAAGGATGGTTGACAGAGTACAACTAAGGAAGGAGAAAGGAGATGCTAGCCTCTTCCATTTTCTTTGATCAAATTGTTAATATTAGAAGAACTCGRAAAGGAAAATCGAGACTGGGAGTCATTCCTAAATTCATCAAGCATAGCAATAGATTCCCTAGGTAGCCCACGAAATTCAAGAAAACCACCCTCATCAGTAGAAAGAACTACAACATCAATTCATGAGAGTTCTGTTAAGAAAAGGACAAAAGAAACTGACGAGCCTGTAGCAAGTCAACAGACTAAAAAGAAAGGGAAGAAACTCCAATTCTCTCCAGAAGTGACCAAAGCCCCTAGAAAACCACTCACCAAGTCTGCAGCGAAGAGAATGCTTGTTATACATACATCACAGGAAATTAGTGAGATTCCAGAAACATTCATACAACCAACCCTCTCAAATGACAGAAACACTTCAATTATTGAGTTGCAAGAACAGTTGAAGAAGGCTCACTCTGTCATAGCACAGTTGCAACATGAAAATAGAGAATTGAAGAAGAAGTCTCTAGAAGGGGATTTCAGGAAAGATACCTTTGTGATAGGAGAAAGGTCAACACTATCAACTCCAACTGGTTCCAAAATAAGGAGTAAAGGGAAAGCCACAGAGAACTGAACCACCGAGACTTTTTTGACACATTTTGTATTTTTTCTATTTTGACTCCTTTTTTACAAAAGGTCATGCCCTCAGACAACGTCAACTATCAGTCAAAGATCGAAAGTGAATACAATATGACGGACCACTTATTGCGCAAACTCTGTTGCATTTTTCCTGTAGGTGGTGATTGTGCAACAGTGACATAATTTCCAGAACACCTCCAACTTAGCTTGAATGATTCGACAAGTATGCCAACTCATCTCCAACAGACATCGGGAGTGGAAATCACGATTTTGGGTTTCATTTATTATCATATTGAAGTCATAGTTAAAGATCGCATGCTCATTATGTGCAATTGTTAGCATGGTTATAGGATCATAGTTGGATCCGAATTTGATACTATAAACATATGTTTTGTATATATTCAGGCAAGCATGAGAACTAAAGGGTTGGTAACTGTGTATAGGAATATTATTGAACATATTATAATTTTTCTTCTTGTTAATGAAAAAAATGTTGGATCGTAAGTCCTTGAGTTTTGACCATAGAAATACATGTGATTGTGATATTTTATGCATGTGATTCCTTAGTTTTTGCTTTCACGTTGTATACTCGATATTGTATGGTTTCTTCTCTATGTTGATATGAAGCATATGTATCATAACTCATCTTTATCAGATGCTCTGTTGCATGTAGTTCGAGTTATACTTCTGCTATAATTTCTCTGAGATTCATCCTTGTTAGATGCCTTGGAGGATTATTGTTTTATCTGTAAACATGCTATCTACAACATATCTATTTTGGCTTAGAATATTACTTTCTATATTGCCTCTACTCAGTCTTTTCTTAAACCTACCAAGTATCCAACAAGCTTTTATTGATTCTCAACTTTGGTGACTCCATAGCCCAATATATTTTCTGTCCATATTGCCACCAACCCTATAAATTAATTTTATCCTAGAGATCTAGCCTTTGAGTTAAACCAAATCAATCCTTTCAGTGATTGATTTGAAGAGAGAGAGCCCTCTCTAGTTGGAATGGCTAGCTTCCAACTCCAAGTTGGTTTGAGGTTACTTCTGTACCTATTTCCACCTCGGCCAAGGAAATTACAGAGAGGTAACAAGACCACAGCGGTGGAGCACCGATTGTGTGGGCCATCATATTCTACAGGAGATCGACATGGGGGTTGTGAGGTTGAGTCTGTAGGTCGTCAAACTCCATTTCCTTCAATCGCCGACGTGAAATTTGAAATGTGTGTGCTATTAGAGACAAGGTCAACGTGCAGGTACTGTGCGTAGCAGATCTGGAAAGAAAAGACCATGGATCTTGGTGGCTAGCAATGGCAAGGTAGAGGTTTTGAATGCAAAGTTCTAGGTGGAGTTATTTTATAAGTACAATGGGGTTATAACTGTAAGACTTGTTTAGGCATGAGTACCCCATTTGAAATTTCACCACTAAAGTTTAAACGTAGACCTAGGTGATAGGGGGAGCATGCAATATTCCCAGATAGGGGAATGTTAGGACAATAGTCGTGGTTTCGGGCACATGGTTTTAGTAGCTTGTGGTTTTAGAGACCATGGATTGCATGTAATGAAGCCTTTAAAGGACTTAGGATACTCCATTGAAATTAGCTAGAGGCGAGAGGTGAAGTCTCTCTTGGTTGGCTTGGTCGGATTTGGTCAAAGGAACAAAGTTTTATATATTTCTTGGTTATGGTGATGGAGCTAAGCGATGCCAATTATGGGATCCTACTGTCCACAAATCATCAATAGCAAAGATATGTACCATGAAAAGTTGTTCAAGATCACAAAGGCAGATTTGTTTGCAAACTCAGGGAATGATTGCATGGCCTAAGGTAACCAGGAAATGGTACAAGATGTGTGATTCCTTCATGGTGAGCTAAGTTTTTTAAGAAGTGAGTATGATCATTTTGTTTCTGGCATATTCATTATCTTGGTGTTATGTTGATGATATGCTTGTTGCAAGAGAAGCATGATTGAGGTCAGCAGGTTAAAGGCTCAATTGGTCAGGATGTTTCAGATGGAGGATCAACAAAATAAATCTTGGACATAGAAGTACATAGAGACGAGAAAAATGGTATGATGTGGTTGTCACTGATGAGGTTCAGTATGAACATTGTGAAAATGGTAAATATCCCTTTTAGCTTTCCATTGTAAGTTTTCTTCAAGTTCATGTCCTGGTAGTAAGGAAGAAAAGGATTATATGTCTCGTGTACCTTATGCAAATGCAATAGGATGGTTGATGTTTGTGATGGAATGTTCAAATATTTCACATGCAATCGGTGTTGTCAGTGGACACATGGCAAAACTAGGTAAAGAGCATGGAAATGGGTGCTTCAGTATCTAAGAGGCACAAGTATCACCTATAGTGGTTGCAGTGATTTAGTTTGTGGTTATGTTGATTCAGTGGAGGTGGAGTGGTCCATACTGGAGCAAACTATGCAGACATGTTCACGCAACTAGTATTGTTAGAGAAGCTACGGTGGTAATTAGATTCTCCTGACTTGCAGAAAAAACGATTGATTCGTTAAGCAAGGTATCAAGAAATTGTTGTCAAGGTGGAGATTGTTGGGTTGTGACAACACATACCCTTGCAATTACATTCAAAGGTTCCTCAAGCGTTTGGCTTTCCATATGCCTAGAAACCCTTGAGATCTCTCCGGGTTAAATGTAGAAGCCCATGAGGAGCTTCTTGAGATTTGTATTCATTTCTCCACGGAGCTATAAAGAATATCATTGCCCTTATTCGTCTCTGTTGTGTTATGTGTGATTGTTTCTCTTCTCCACTTCTCTGTTCATTAACTTTGGTGTTTGCCGGCCAGGTTCCAACACAAATCCTCTGCAGACCAATTTAGACCAGCAGTCCCTTTCAAGAGGTCCTTCAGACTTGCTAATTATTTTAGGAGTCCTTTTCCCCAGATTCAACAAACTGAATTTCATTCAAAATATTCCCCATCCACTTGAAAAGTAACCAGTTAAATATATGTTATAATACTGACATGTACTATGCCATCTACAGTTTAATTTAAACTCAGATAACAAGACACGTATTGCCAATTTGCTGAATCATTTCAATGAACTAACTAGTGTTCAGTACAATGAATGGATTGATGAATCCGAATGCAGCATTGTAGTTAAAATGAAATGAATTGAGCATCAGAAATACAATATTATGTGTCTTACTCAAGACATGGTGGCACGGAAGATCCTGCATTTAAAAACTGCGGTATAGTCCAACATTCAAATAGAGTGCAATGCATCAGTGGCAGCAAAGTTTACACAAAAAAGTGGCCTACATGCCTGCCACTGGACTTGGTGACTTTACATGATTTAAGAATGATCATGTTCAAGGCAAGCACAATTCTCATCACCAACTTCATTCGCAATGCATGGGGTCGCAACCTTCCCATCTGAAAACCATTTTGGTCGAATCTCCACCAACTCATCCACAAAGTAATCTAGCTTCTCTATTGTTACATTTGGCATCACAACAACATGGGCAATGTTTCCCTGGCAGGCAAGCTGCCACTTGCGGATAAAAGTTTCATCCTGTGGTCTCTCAAATACAACAGTGCTGCTCAGTTCATTTAGCATTGCACTAATCCCAGCAGACCGAAATCGGTCTCTCAAATAATGTGCATTTTGAAGGCATTTCTGAACCTCCTTTTTGAAGCCTCGATAACCTTTCCGGTTCAAGGTGTACCACAGAAATATAGGAGCATGCCCGTTGCGACTTCCCATAATTGTTGCATCCCTAGAAGCTAAATACTCCACGTCCCTTGAGAGGACATTTATGTGCTCAATCCTTGTTATTAGCACACCACATGGCATGGGACATCCAACAAACTTATGACCAGACACACTCACACTTCCTATTGGTTTCTTAAAACTCACCTTTGGTGCCTGTCAAACAAAAACAGTAAGAATGATATGTTGATAAGAATATATTTCATTTCTCTACACTCTATACAGTTAATGAGATTGAACTTTTCCTTCATACAGGGGAAAATATAACATGTATCTTACCCAAACAAAACTTTCAAGCAAAATGATCCATGATAAAATGTCTTACCCGCTTCACAAAAGGCATCATTAGCCCAAATAAAGCCCCATCACAATGGATATAAAATCGGTCATGGGTAAATCCCGCTTCTTCAAGGGTCTGAATTACCATATCCAAATCATCTAGAGCTCCCTTAACCGTAGTCCCTGGCGTTAATGCATTAATAATCGGGATTTCAAACATGTACTAGTTTCAAGAAAAGTTAGTTGGACAACTAAATTTATTCTCAGTTCAACTGAACCTGAAACAACTTTGCAAAGATGCAAACACGATGTATGGAGTTTGACATAGAAATGATCTGCTTTACAAAACCTTACTTCCTTGGTTATGAGAACTTTTCATATTGAGATAAAGGATACAGTAAAACTTACCAATATTAACATTGACAATAGCAGGCATATCCTTGTTTTTAAGCAGCCTTTGTCTCAAATCTGCACAATCAATCTCACCAGAAATTAGTGTATCCACCTTTTCCAATTTCATTCTGTACATCCGTGCCGCTTTGAAAATTGAGTAATGAGTCTCTCGGGATGCATACAAAATTCCATCTGGAAAAACCTCCCTCCTGTATAAAGATGATAACACATAACAAGTCAGCGATAGAGTGAGCAAAGATTAAGAATATAAATAGTTTATATAAAGAATTGCTTTAATAAAGCTACAAACCCGACTAGAACACCATGCAGATTTCCTTCTGTACCACAATTTGTGATGTATCCCCAGTATTCATGTTTTTCCAATTCCCAAAGGCGGGCAAACCAGTCCAAAACTCCAACCTCAAACTGCCTAGAGTGTACCCCATAGTTACTCTCAATAAAAGGGTCACCAAGATTATTAATGGAAAATTGTTGAAGCTGTGCTAGTGCACCATAATCAAAATCCAGATTGTAAGGATAGCCTGCAAAATCATGCAATATCAGTCCCTGCTTAATTGCGCCAAAGGAGAAAGCTTTGATTAAATTTATATAATGTTACAATGTCTAAGATAACCCATTACAATGTTAGTTATTAGGCCTATTGCCCCTAATATGGGCAACCAGTAGCCAAGCAACCCTTAGGGCCTTCCCAGGGTGTGGTATTCCAGTTCTGATGAGTATCCATGCTCATACCTTTCAGAGACACAGATTCATGCCTTCATCCTTATTCTCCTTCAGCTACATGATGATCTGGCCTCACAGTGGTATATGCTCAGTTGTTCTCAGATGCCTCCTCCATAGCATATCAGCCCCTATCTCGTACACCTCAGATGACACATGCACTTACAGATGGTACACTATGCTTTCACACACATGGTGCTATCAGGTATGTTCTTTTGATTTAGCTTGATCACTTCAGTTGCTGTACTATGATTTTGTGTATGGATTTCTTGCTTAGGCATAGTCTTAATGTTTCCTATGCAGGTTGTGAAAGTGGTTGACATCGGTGTAATATAATAATGTATCATAACACTCTAAATTTTCTCCTTTTGTGTTAGGGGATACCATGGTGGGTCATAGTTGGCTTCTAGGTAAGTGTCATCACCTCTTCAATCAGGCTGTACTACTAGAGAACTAGGTAGAATGTAGTGTACTTCATATCCTAACCATACTTAACACTTTCCGTCTTTCCTTTTCACTTCCATTCCATACATCATATTTCTCCGCTCATGTTTAACTTATCATAAGTCATCCATATATGTCCTAAGCAAAGCAATGAAGACCCATGTGTAAGAGCCTTCAAAGTCAAAGAGAAAAAATGTTAAAGATATTTGCAGCTATAAAAAATGTTAAAGCCAAAGAATAATAATGTTGGAGCCATGCCACCTCACTAAAAGACCCTTACCCCTAAGTCCTATGCTTAATAATGCATATCCAAAGAAAGGACTAAGAAAATCAAAGAAAGAAGAAATGAAATACAAAGAGAAAAGGCAAAATAAGAAAGGAGTAGTAAAACAAAATGCCGAGGTGGTAACTCTAAGTCTAGTGCACCCTCATGAAGGCCATCATGGAAGAAATGAAGACCCCTAGTTCTTGAAAGCTAGCCAAAGAAAACCTATACATCATCATGATTATGAAAGTCAATTCATGAAGTTCCCCTTTTCCCCTTCTGCACATTATTTGTCACATTACCTACTTCTAACTTAGCAATCTAGGACATACTTCTTGGTCTTAGGAGTGTCACATGTAATAGAGGTTGATGTTGTCCCCACCATGGTTGAACTTAGCCTAAAGTGTAAAAAGTTAAATGAGTTAATGAGAAGTTAGAAGAAATCACTTATATGTTTGCTACATAATGACACATATATTGAGGCATGACTCACTACAATAGGTGGGTGCCTTGCATTGGGATCTGTGTACATGCATTAGGGGTGGCATCTATTCCTTGGGATCCATGTACTATGCCTCTAGATTTGTGTACTTGATCCATAATTCATGACATTGCATTGGGATCCATGTACCAACATATAGACATATATCTACATTGGGATTCGTGACATTTTCTTAGGATCCGTGACATTTTCTTAGGATCCGTGACACTACATTGGTATCCATGTACTTGTATTGGGATACATGTACATTCATTGAGATATGTGTCACTGCATTGAGATCAGTGACAATGCATTGGGAAATGTGACGGGACTCCACATCATCATGCATGCCACCTAGATCACCTCTTGAGGGCGCACTTGTCTTCTTGGAGAAATATTCCCACACATGTGGATTTGTTGAGCATTGTTGTACCTTTTTTCCACACGTGTGAGGTAGTTATGGTGGTTGGAGTTAGTTACGAGATTGTTACACTCACTTGTTAGTTATGGTGGTTGGAATTAGTTATGAGATTGTTACACTCACTTGGACCATTTCCTAAGGTGGTTATGAGGTTGTTGAGTTGGTTATGACTTGTTTGGACCACACATGCATTAGAGCACCTCATTTCTAGTGCCACACGTGCCATTATTTGTTGGAGCTCCTAATCCCTTGCACCACACATGCTAGTTGGTTATCATTCTCTTGTGGAGCGCACTCACCTTGTTGACTAGTAGTCTTCTCACATCATGGAGTTGGTTGAGGTGGTTTGCACGCATTTGGGACAGCACACTTGTTCATGAGCCTCTTTTTTACCACATGTGTGACCTTTTTGTTGGTGGATAAAACATTCTATGGAGGGAGCACCTCTTCCTAGACTATTTTACTTTCTCATGGTGGTCTTAGAATATGGTTTTGGAGGTAGCCCACATTTTTGAGTTGTATTATCTAGTCCACATTTTTTATTGCATTTCTCTCTAGTTTGTTAGAAAGTTACTATTTTGAACTCAGAGGTTAGAGATTTAATATTTTTTTATTCATGAGGTTGTTAGACTCTATTCATATATAAAGAGCCCCCATTCACTTGTAAACTTGTTGGAGAATAATAGGAAACACTCTTGTCTCACATTTTGCTCAGGTCATATTCATTTTTGGCAATGTCTTGAGGATCTTTATTGTCAAGTGCGACTAGGAGCATTTGTATTGTTGCAGGTTTCTTGGATGAAACAACTAGCATAAGGCCACATGAGGAGCATCTTGCTACAGCTAGAGGAGCTTACAAGGTATTGTTAACTCATGCCTTGTAGTCTTTAGTTGTCTATTTTTCTAGGTCTATAACATTGAATCTAGCAAATCATTGATTTCCAATTCTTGTTCTAGGATAGAAATAGGGACTACCTTCTTTCTACTTAGAAGAGGTTTTAATCTAGGACCCTTCTCCCCTATAGAAACTTGAAACATCCAAATGTCTCCCATTGGGGAATTGCAAGGCATACTTAAGTGTTGCTTTTAACCCCAAATTTGACACGAGGAAATAGCCTCAAGCAAAGCCAAGTGTGACCCCACAGTCCAAGTGGAAGTCAAACACTCGTCTTATCCATCATTTCTCTAACTACAAAAAACTTTTAAAAATCATTTTTCCTTTTGTTTACTTCTTGCAATCCACGGCTTAAGTGTATTCATGTTTAGATTAGATTGCAATTTTTTCAAGTTCATTAGGCTAACGAATTCATGTTTAGATTAGATTGCAATTTTTTCAAGTTCATTAGGCTAACGAATTCATGTTTAGATTAGATTGCAATTTTTTCAAGTTCATTAGGCTAACGATTTGCACATTCTAGCAAAGTCGAACTTGTGTTCCTTGCAAAATCGTTTTCTATCAATACTTATTACTAAGTCGGTTTGCTATTTTTCCTCTTGGTCTAACACAGTAGCAGTGTTAAAGAGGAATTTAACTGGATCTAGTGGTTTATTTCATATGTTATGATCAGATATAGTATCTAGACTTCATAAAGGACTAAATCGATGCTGTATCTTAATGAACGATTTGATGATTAAGTCTTTTTTGTTAGTGTCTTGGTGGCTGGAATGATTTATGAGCTAGAGGGTTTTGATTAGATCTGGCATGTTTAACTATAAATCTGAAGTAGATCTGACATTCTTACATTCTCATGAGCTAAATCGATGATATTATTGGGCTAGCAACTAGATGGTCTGGTCATTTTTAAAGCCCTTATTGGCTGGAACATTCTCTGTTTTGGTTTAAATCCAGCACTTAAAATTTGAACTCAAACAAAACTAAGAGCTGATCGGTGCTCAAATAAAGCTTAATATTTGTGGATTCGGTGATCTTTCTTTGATTCTCATGCTGGCATGGTAAAATATCTGCATAACGAAAGTTTGACACAGATCTGAAACACGTTTAAGCCCTGCAAGATAATACAGGTCTGCTGTGATTAGAACCAAACTGTGGTTTGCTGTCATTTAAACTTTCATGCTGAGCCTTGATATGGTTTGATATTAAAATCTGGGAACATTTCTTGATACATTAAGAGCAGGCCGTGTCTTCATCCTTTATTTTATGCTTGCTCTTGCCATATATATTCATTCAGTTGGTAGGATTTCACATGCTAAATGGTTACATCATACATGGCTGTCATAATACTTCTTGGTATCTGAACACATTAAGTAATCTTCACACTTCAAACACTTAATTCCATGTGGTTATGATGTTTTATGGATGGTAATGCTTTGTAGTATTCTTATGAGGGTACTTGGATCCTAAAGCGTATAACTCTACTTGCAAGCTTTATCTCCAATACATTTCGAATGATGGGATTTTGATCAGTATAACTCAAAGTATATGATGGATGCATTTATCATTGAACTCACATTTCACATAACTTTGTCCACATATTATCATTGAACTCACATTTGACAACTAAATCTTAATCTGCTCCTTTTGATGAATAAGTGAATGATGGCATTCTCATGAGTTTAACTTGCTAACCTGGAAATGACACTTCATATAGCTTGTGAATGTCACTATTTCATTGAGAAAACAAACTTGCAACGTATATTTCTAATGCTGGTTCATGATATCTCTTAATAGAAATCTGGAATTTGAATCTCTAAGTCACGTGGATGACTCTTTGTTCAAATACTACATTGATAACTTGCTTTGAATTATAACTCTAAGTTCACACATTGAAGCATTTACTCTGTGGTTGAAATTCACATTAAAATTTATTTTCATTGCCAGCATATTTGATGCATGCTTGTCATATTGTAATTCTGGAATTTAGCACTTGATTACTGTCTTACGGTTTGAAATAAGCAAATCGCCCAGCACTTCTGCATATCAAATTTGTCACATTCACTTGACAATTTATCACTTGTGATTCACATTTCCTTTCATGGTTCAATGCTGGTGACAATTTTGGAATTGTGGCACTGTGATTACACGCATACTTTGGTTGGTCTAATAAATCAATTTTGCACCCTTTACATCACACCTCTTTCACATCCTTAAAGGGAAAATTGATTGTTTGGTTAATCACATCTATAATCAATCTAAGCTAATCCTATTTCCACACTACAACGTATGGCTAGGTTGACTTTAGGGACACCCCCTGGCTAGGAAACGAAACCCCATCTCCTTAGTCTAAAGTGAGAGGCAAGGCCACTAAGGTGATAGTG
>JASDQU010947916.1:8567-20513 GCA_032191745.1 Picea mariana
AAGGACATAAAGAGGATTTGATTCAATCTTTGTGGTGGTTGATAGATTTTCCAAGATGGAACATTTTATACCATGCCAGAAAACCAGTGACACAACTCATATTGTGAACCTGTTTTTCAAAGAAGTCATAAGACTTCACAGTTTTCCAAGGAGCATTGTTTTAGATCGAGATACCAAGTTTGTGGGAAATTTCTTGAGGACTTTATGGAAGAAGCTGGGGACAAGTTTGTCTTTTATCTTAGCTTATCATCCTCAGATGGATGGGGTAGACAAAAGTTGTGAACAGGAGCTTGCGAGATTTACTGAGGAGCCTAGTGACTAAACACCACAGTTAGTGGGATCATTTTCTGCCACAGGCAAAATTTTCTTACAAGGGCTCATCCAATAGAAGCACAGGGCATAGTCCATTCTAGATTGTATATGGAATGCATCCAAGGGGATTTTATGAATTGAAAGGTTCAGAAAAAAATGAATTCAGAAGTGCTAGTGCAGAGGACTTTACAGAAGCAATGAAGGAGCTTCACAGTCGACTTAAGGAACGATTGCAAAATTTGAGTCAAGAGTATAAGCACAGAGAAGATCAACACAGGTGAGAACTTCAACTTGAAGTTGGTGATCTGATACCTACACATCTGAGGAAAGAAAGGTTCCTAAGAGGAAAATATAACAAACTAAATATGAAAAAGATTGGTCCATGCAGAGTCATGAAGAAATTTGGGGAGAACGCATATGAGATTGAATTACCCGATGAGATCGAAATTTCACCGAAATTCAATGTTGCGGATTTGTACCCTTACAGAGCTAAAAAGGAAGCAGCGGAGGATGAAAAGACAAAGATTCAGTGGACTAAACAAATTCCTGTAGTTGAAAATCCACAGATGGAAAGAATAATTGACAAGAGAGTCAGCAAGAAGACTAGGAGAAAAGAGTATTTTGAATACTTGGTCAAGTGGAAAGGACACCCAGTTGAAGATTCTAGTTGGGAGGATGAAGCAGAAATTCAGAAGCATGGACAGACCACACAAGATCTCATGAACAAGATTTCATGAAAATTTTCAAGAGAGAGAGTATGATGCAGGAGCATCATCAACAACCAAATGAGTGTGAAGGCGGAAGATAGTTGGAAGACCACCAGTGCACGTTTTTGAAATGTTTTTGAAGCATTAATGTAATGGTTAAAGGGAAGCATACTTTCATATTGTAAACAGATCATGAGAGATTCACTCTCATCTATAGAAGGTAGAGGAATTTATGCATAGTTAATGAAGTAGGTAGATTTGAATGATAGATTAGACAGTTTTAGGAGTAGGAGGGGAAACGGATATAGACACCCTCACCATTGTATGATTAGGTAGTTGTATCATTAACATAGAGAAGGATAAGAGAGTTGTAATAGAGAACTGAGAAGAAGAACCCATGTACATGAGTTTTGAATTAATATATGAATCTTTGAATCAGATTTCATGGTGTTATGATGTTTTCTATTTATACATGGTGAATGGTATGTTTACTGTGGTTTTATTCTCTCTATTATGCATTTGCTTTAATACTATGTCTATGTATGATTTCATGTTGAATGTTTCAAGTCTGAGAGAGAAAGAGAATGAGTTTCAATTGTTTCTCTTCCTGAGAGAGAATTTCCTGCAAGGAGTGTAGTGAAACGTCCACAAGGAGTGCGTTGACAAAGGTTCAGAGTTTATCTCTAAAATCTCAGAAGGGATACAATTGTTCTCACTCTAGTAGAAGTGAAAGTGAAGCACAAAAGCCATGCAAGGTGAGTGCAAGTTGTTTGAAAGATTAGAACTTATCAACCTAGGGGAGAGTTGAAAGAATGTTGTTGCAGGGAGTGCACAGAGTCAAAAGATCAAATACCCAGGAATATTTGAAGGTCTTCCGCAAGGAGTGCGAGCAAAGGCCCTTTTTCGAGACTTGAATTTACCAGTGAAATTTCAAAAGGGGTAGCTCTTTTGAAGTGTTCGAATGAAGGTAGAAAAGAGGAATCTTCATGCAGAGGTTAAGTCCTAGTGAAAGAACATTGGTTTATTTAGCAGAAGTTGTCACGGCGGAAACGAGTGGTCGAAATTCTCTATGGAGAATTCACGAAATAACGAGGACCATAGGATCTAGGAGAGATGTGGATAAGTTAAGCATTGGATCTAACAGAGACTTATTAGTCATTGACCTTGTGGAAAGTGCCATTTCGGAATTTGGGGTTCATAGGTTGGAGAGATGCAGGCCTTGCATTAGGATTCGCGAAGACGTGAAGTCGAAAACTTTGAATCATCGAAAAGTCCCATAGGGGAGCCGGTCTTTGCTAAACGCATTGGGGTTCAACATTTCGGCATTTTTGAAGGTGAGAGATAGGGATTTTTTGGTTCATGATTCCCGAGATAGCGAAATGCGATACGAATGTGGAGGAGGATGCGGCCAAACATTTTGGCAAATCGACATTTCGGGTTTCAGTAGTAGAGGGCCAAGAAAACTCGACATCAGGGATCATGAAATTGCGAGACCCAAAGTCCCGAATTAGCGAAGGGCACGAAGTTATTGTGGTCAAAGGAGATTTGTGTTGGCATATAGTGTTTGTTCATGTAGGCTCAATTCATAAGGACCTGTGGATAACATCGTTGTGTGTGTATGGGATTCCCTGTGGGGAAAACCAAAGAGTCAATCAGACTCAAGGGAATATTTAGAAAGATCTTGTGTGGACCTCGACCTGAAGGTTTTGGGGTGTAGATTAAAAACCTAGCAATTTGGTCTCCAAATAGATAAAATCCTCCATTTTTATGAATACCTCTTTATATCTCCATTTGTTACGTTAACTTTCTATAGGGTACAAAAATCCATTGTTGATGAAACTATAGGCATAGATAGAGTCATCTATGTAGATTCCAATTATATAGTTCTTTTTTTAAATTGATATTGTTTACTATTTTTAATATATTTTTGTCTTCACATATATAAAAATCCTAGAATACATACTGATTTTATTTCTTCTGTAACATTTTATCATCTTAACCATTTCTAAAATGAGTTATATGCTACACTAGAAGAGACTAATATCTATGATCTAAAAAATAAGATTTTTTTTTTATAATGTCAAGACCCTCATAACTTGGACTAACAGAAGGCATTGCAATTTCAGGGATATATTGACTTCCATATATATATATATATATATATATAATTAATATTGCAAATTTAAAAAAAAAATACCACACTAGAACAATGGGTTCTCTACAATCATACAAGTTTTTGGAAGGAAATTCCATTCTTAAGGTACTCAACACCTACACTAATAGAGACATATACCTTATATTTTGCTAGAAAAATAACATAAAATTGTTATAAAAACCCTAATTTCATGGAGTTATTCACAATTTCTATGAACAAAATTTCTATATTTGGAAAGCTAATTCAATTTCCTACATTTCATATTTTTGCACTTTATTCAAATTCATTGTAAAACTACCTTGAATAATCCCTCCAAGTTAACATATTGATATTTTTCTAGGTTTTCATTGCCACTAACACATCGTGAGAGATGTAATACCCTACTTTTGATTGCCCAAATTAATAATGTATTTTTTTAATTGATCAAAGGTCGAAGTTCCTAAATAATTAAAACACATAATAGTGCATAGGAAATGTAATACATTGATCATTATTATTAATAAAATACATTGTTGACTGCGGGATGGAAAATGATGAGTTATCGGGAGATATGATTCCATGAGTCAGGGGAGACCAAGGGACTAAACCTTCACACCTTTTTTAATTAATTTTCACACATGGTTTTGTTGGGGAGGATATGAGGGGGCACATGAGTCTCTTGGGGGGACCACATTGGCCTTGGAATGATTGGATAAAAAATCCTATTCTCTATTGTCATGGAGTTTATTTTTTCAAGGGGTTAATCACTCAGTCATTATTTTTGGTTCCTCATCTCTGAGCATAAAAAATGAAGCAGAGGAAGAAACAAGACATTGTTTATTGTTTGTAACTAAGTGTTGATCACTCCAGTAATGAATTGGTTCCTGAGTGCATGGATGCATTGGAAATAAAAGAAACCTTTCCACAAATGCAAGTCCTTTATATCTCTAACAATGATATTCTTGACTAGTTTCACTGGAACCATGGAAGGAGGTGGATATCCTGAGGGACTTTGTGGAACTAAAGGGGGTTCAATCTCTTGGGGTGTGCATGTTAGGAGTAGAGAGATGGTGAATTTTGGGTTGTTTTTTTTTGAGAAACTTTTAGAGATTGAGTGATGAATGGCTTGTGAAGTTAAGAGTCACTCTGGAACCCATCCTTGTGGATTCATATCCCTATCTTGGGGGTGAATTAATGTTGATACTTGGAACGATGATGTCTAAGGTTGGGTGGAATGGCCTTGGTCTCTATCCAGTTGGTGACCATTTTTGTTAAATATAAATGCTCGATGTCATGGTGATTCTCTGCTTATACATAATTATTTCCATTTTGTATTGTTTATTATCGATGAGATATGCCTTATTAATGTTCCTTCTTGTTGGTTATTGTTATGCATGGCATGTTGTTATTATTTCATATTTTAAAATGAATCTTGGCTACTATATGTGTTAGTTCATGATTTTTATATTTTTTTTGGTATCAGATATTAAAAATCAGTTAAATAAGAGGTTCTTGAGGTTGTGTGGCTTGATATTAGAGGATGGGACATGACATATTGGCATTAGAGTTGTTGGTTTACAACACCAGGCCTTTGAAGGACATACTAGATGATATGACAATGTTAGAAGGGAGAGTTGCTTGGAGAAACGTTGTTGTCTCTTGACCAAGTTTTGAGGAATACTTGGTCATATTTGACCGTATTTGGGACTTTGACAGCCTGTCGAAGACGAAGCACCAAGCAAAGATGAGATCATGGGATCTCAGACCAATTTTTGGGTCCTTTTTGGGTTTTGGAACAATGTAATGGGAAAGGGATGTCAGCCCGTGGGTTTACCCATGCTTAAGCCCACTTTTGTAATGTATAAATAGATATCTAGGTGATCTAAGTAGAGGAGGTGATTAACCAAGGGCTTAGTCCTAGAAGTGATCTATGTGATTGACTTGCAGAGATGAGTGAAAGTATTGTAAGTGACAAGTGAACAGATTGTAAGGAGGCTCTGTGCTAGATCTACTCAAGGAAGGAGGATCTGGCGAGGTGCACACAAATCTCTTGTCCTATGTGGAGTATGATTTTGATAGCTCTGTGTTCTAAAATGATTGACTAAAGCTAATAAAGAAAAAGAGTTGGTGGATGCAACCGTAGGGTGGGGGTGAACCACGCAAATACTGTGTGTTGTGCTTTGTGTTTCTTCTTAGATGTTTTGTATTGCTAAGTTCTTATATGTGATATGAATAAAAAGAAGTGAGATATGAACGCTTTGTGTTCTAAGAAAGGTAAAAGTGGAAGTCTTTGAAGAAAAGAGGGAAGATCTGTAAGTTCAATGTTTTAATAAAGGTAAGAATAGTTAAAAAAATTTAGATCTGAAAGCTTTGTGCTCTGTAGAAGTAAGATAAGTGGATTGTTTTTGTTACTAAAGCATGAATCTAGGTATGTTTGATAGATTTTGTCCTAGCTTGAAAACTAGGGCATTAATAGATGAAAGAAAGTTTGATATGAATAGATCTGATAAGTACAGTGATAGATATGTTATACCTATGCATAGAAATAATGTTTGGACTAAAAAATGGATGCAGGATCCTAGAAAGATTTTTTTGCAGGCTAGCTACCATGATTTTGGTGCGCAGTACAGAAAATGTTGGGGATCATTTAAAAAGAAGAGAGGATTAACCCTATGTTATAGTTGCAGACAACTGGGACATCTAGCTAAGGAATGCCCCAGTGGAAAACCTAGTTGTCTCTATTGTAAATATTTGAACCATAAAGTATTGGATTGCCCTAGAATGATTACTAAGATTGAAAGAATGAATCTACATGAAGAAAACCCTAAGGAAGATCCAGAAATAGCAGAACTAGAAAAAATATTAATATAATTGAAAGAAACTTTGAATGGGCATAAAGATGTCAGTTTATCATAAATATTCAAAAACAAAGAGAAAATCAAGGTAAGAATAATAGACTTCGACATAGACTGTGTTCTAGATGAGGAAACATAGGTGAATATTATGACAGAAAGAACTTGGGAAACCCTAGGAAGGCCTGCTATGACTCCTTCATTGGGAGGAATAAGTTTGTTTAAAGGAAAATTGGTAGCCCTATGTGGAAGGATTACTCAGATATCTTTGAGAATCAATGGAACTTCAGTAGAGGAATAATTTGAAGCTATCAAGTTTATTGAGAACAACACTCCATTTTCGGCTTTGTTAGGCAAGACCTAGATTGAGAAAGACCAGATCCGAAGAAAATAAGAAAAGGAAACCCTAGAAAAGAAGAAGAAAGACCTAATGGATTTCATGACTAGAAAGATCGCCTACTTCATGAAAGAACAGGATAACAAATCAGAGCTATTTTACACCAGGAAATCGGATGCCGAAGTTGTAATAACACTAGAAGAACCACAGGGGACAAAGATGCATGTTCAAGACGATGAAGAAGTATTACCCTTGAAACTGAAGAAAGAATATCAACAACATGAACTGACTATATCTGATGAGGATAAGAATCATAATGGAAAAGGGATCACCGAGAAGAAGCTCACTGGAAAGAAGGCTAGCAAGCTAAGTAAGAAGAAAGCCCAGATCGAAAGACTATAGAAGGTTTCAGAGGGAGCCTCGCAGAAGGAAACATTTAAAAATTAGAGCTTCACCAGGATATCAGAACAACGACATAGGGTAGTTCACCGTGGTGAAGCAATATAGTTGTTGGAAGTTGATATATCCATTTGACTACCACTCCAAATGGATAGAAAAGAATTGATCACGCCATAAAATAAAGAAAAAGAGTTAATGAAGCCCCATATCCATTATAAACGATTCGTTACAGAATTGCTTACTTATTTCATTGCGCCATGCATGGAAGACACTTTTGCTGATCAATAATTTGAGCCTCCAGACTACATGAATTGTGACCAATTATTACTATACTCTTACTCTTTACAGTACCTACCTTACTTTGAGAACCCAAGATATTGATAGTGAGCATATATGTCTGACGAATTTAGCACAGTTGAAGAATTTGTAAGAGAAGTACTCGCTAGCCTCATAACCAAAAGAGTCATATTAAAGAGAGGACTATCTACAGGTTTATAGGCATCATCGATGAGAAGCATGCAAGCCTCCCTGTCGACTGCTTGAGTAGGAACATCTCGATATGACGCAGAAATAAGAACCAAACATAAATACAATATGGCCAATGCCAAGTTGGTTCCATCCATCCTACCTTCTTACATACCACCTATGAGTAGTGTGATCAATAGAGACAGGGTACCTATGGACTTTGAGTACACTCTCCTCACTGCATACCTACCGAAAGGGGTACGCGCAGTCCACATAGACTAGGACAAAATACTAGCCCTGAATTTCAGTGACTACAACCTCAATGACTGGAAGGCTTATGGTGTGCTCTCTCCTTATAAATATCTAACGAAGATGGAGGGAAAGAACTCAAATACCATCCCTCAGCAGAGGACTATGAACCTTGCGTAGTCCACCCTATTGAACATTATGAAGATACCACACTTTGGCAGACACCAAGAGGTGAATTATTATGTGAAGCTACTATTGGCGAGCTATCATGGAGGATACTTATGGTTAAACCGTCGAATAACAGTTGATCTAACACTAATCAATCATATCACTAGGCTTAGCATGTAGGGCCCTGATCCCCATGATTACTATCCTAGAAAGACTGTGGATCGTGCTCTTGCGTAGAATATCAAAGAAGCCTATGGTGATGTTGATAAAGGCATTCGAGGATACAAGGTAGCTTCTATTGAAAGTAGCACAATGTTCCTCACATGTCAACTGATAACAAGGAAGTCATTACGTAAGAATCGACCCACAAAACTATCCGACTTTGTATTAGACCCGGCAGGGAAGTGCGCAGAGGGACTACAAAGGAATTGGGATAAGTACCTGGTGAATCAATTAAATATTGACTGCAAAGAAGCCCAGGATCAAGGGTATGAATTCCATTTTATCTTTCTCTTGATACTTATATATTTTGTTGCATGGGAGCTACCAGAAGGTAAAACCTTCCCGGACATCGACCCCTTTGAACCACTGGCCACGAAGTTCAGTACACTATGGTACTCAAACAATATGAACAGGAAGTGGAAACACAATGTCGTCTTCCATACCTACTACACCCAGTTGAAGCTCACCATCCAATATGAGCCTCGCATGACCCTGAATACTTTACACAGGTTTCAACATCTCATGAAGTTCAGTATGGACCGCCATTTCATATACATTACAACACCCACTGATGAGAACAAGGAACAACTTCAGTCTTATTATAATCTAATAGAGGACGACCTGGAGGAGATCACCAGGGAATGGTCGATGAACCTCCTTATTTCAGCAGACCCCACAGAAATGTTCGACATCGACAACCCAAAAGCTGCACAGGATACACTTGGGCCCAGTAAGACAAAGAAAACTAAAAAGACAAAGAAGGATGAGAAAATCCAGGATGCATACAAAAGATCTGTAAGAATTGCATCCATTACACTAGAGAAAGGAGGTAATGGCAAGGACATAGAAGAATTTGAACAGAGGCCAGAAGACGAAGTAGAAATCCTAAAGAAGGGGAAGGGTTTGCCTCCAAAACCTTCCTCTCGAAAGAAATCGAAAGCACCCATAGCTAAGATACATACCATGCTCACTCCAAATGACTTCAGTTTCCTCATCACCACTATGAATGAAGCCATAGAAGAGATAACAGAAAAACAGGAAGATAAGCAAGAGAAGGATGCTATCCAAGAGAAATTTGAAGAAGACAGGGTGAAGATTCAAAAAGAGAAAGAGTAGTTTCTAGCGAAGAAGATAGGGATCGAAGAAGAAGTCAACAGAGCATTCCACTCTATGTTCGGCTTAGAGGAGAAGGCATAAGAACCCATAGAATGCCAAGTGATGAAGCTTGTCGAATTTATTCACCAACTTCAATAAAGAGTCGTGGAATTAGAACTTCAAACCATACCACAAACCCCGCAAGAAGTGAGTGACCAATGTGAAATGACTTCCCAGAGTACGATAGAAGGTATTAAAGCACTCACTGAGGAATGCAAATTTTTAAGTAGTAGAAGTGTGCAGATATATGAAAGCCTAACTGAGAATCCAAAATTGCATAAATTGGAGTTGCAGCTGCAGGAGGTGAAGCATGAAGCTGAAAAGATATAGGTGTAGCTGAAGGCCCTATCACCCATGAAGAGAATGAAGCGGTCTCATGAGAAATGCACTACTTAGTAGAAGATTCACACGCTTCAAAGTAAAGTATTGGAGGTCACTCAGCGAATCCAACCCATGCAGGATAAGGCATGCATGTTATTTTCGAAGATCAAGACCCAAGGAATAGAGCTAGAACAGGTCGTCATCTCAGCAGAGTAGTTCCTCGACGGACCAGTAAATGATGCACTCATCTAGGAGTTTTTCAAGTAAGAGGCAACAACATTGCAATAAGTCGAGGCGGCTCGAGACAAGCTTAAATCATTTGAAGCAGAATTGGTTAGACCTGAGTGACTCAAGACGCGTTACAGGTGAGTGTTGGGGGCCTGTTGGCCCTTGACCAAGTTTTGAGGAATACTTGGTCATATTTGACTATTTTTGGGACTTCGACAGCCTGTTGAAGATAGAGCGCTAAGAGAAGTAGAGATCACAGTATCTCGACCCACTTTTCGAGTCCCTTTTGGGTTTGGGGACACTGTAACGGGAAAGGGATGTCGGCCCATGGGTTTACTCACGCTTAGGCCCACTTTTGTAATGTATAAATAGATATCTAGGTGATGTAAGTAGATGAGGAGATTAACTAAGGGATTAGTGCTAGAAGTGATATATGTGATTGACTTGCAGAGCTGGGTGAAAGTATTGTAAGTGTTGAGTGCACATATTGTAAGGAGGCTCTTTGCTAGATCTACTTAGAGAAGGAGGATCTGGCGAGGTGCATGCATATCTCTTGTCCTATGCGGAGTAGGATTTTGCTAGCTCTGTGTTGTAACCTGATTGACTAAAGATAATAAATAAGAAGAGTTGGTGGGCGTATCCCCAGGGTGGGGGTGAACCACGTAAATACAGTATGTTGTGTCTTGTGTTTCTTCTTATATGTTTTGTATTTCTAAGTGATTAGATGTGATTAGATAGACTTTCTTATGCTTAGTGCTAGAGATGTATATGGATGTGAAATCCGATGTGTATGAACATGCTAAGCACTTGGTCTACCAGATTTGATCCGTCTTGTTGTTGCTAAGTGCTAAAATAATCTAGACCTAAATGAATGTTGTGATGCTCTGTTATAGCGGTGAAGTAGATCTAAGTGGAATATATATGAATGATCTATGCTAAGTGCTTGCTAACCGATACGATCATGGATCTCTGTCCCATCTTAGGTTGAAAACACTTGAGCCTTGCAACCACCCCTTCCTCTACCTTGGGTGAGACTTCATCTGGTTCGCAGGTGTTGCCGAAAGGGCTGGTAGTTAGGGTTTTGTTGGTGCATTGTTGTAGCGTTGAACCCTGGGTCTGCCCCTGTGCCAACAAACATTTTCTTAATATCCATCAAAACTTTGTTTAGATGATTCCTCATGACCTTCGCTCTCCATGGATCCTCCCTTCCTCGATTCAGGTCTTGAATTGTCATTTACACCTAGAAAGAAAATCAACACATCCTAACCATTGATCAAGCTTTCATGTGGGTTATCCATCATTAATCTGTGATGGGATTTACTTTTGTTTATACCACACACATAAGAGGACAGTCAAATGAACTGTTTATAAGTAGACGGGGAACCTTATATTACTTGTTTGTGAATCATAGAAGAGTCATAGAACCATGTAGAGCCCGTGCATGATATAATACTTTTCCTTGGTGCCCTGGATACCATATATTAGAAAAATCTAAGTGGTTTCATGTGTGGGAATTCGAAAACATAGTGCGATGATACCTCGATGCACTTGATGGGTTAGTGGTCTGGTGGGCCCATATCGGACCCTTAGACCATCAAAATTTTTAAGTCCTATTCTACAGTGATGTGCTGATATCCCAATATCCCCATGGTTCGATTCCCTAGTCAGCTGATGGTCAAATAAGACTATAGTTAATATTGGGAGAGTAGAGACACTAAGCTTGGTGGGGTGGTGCATCGATACTAGACCCCCAAAAGTTTCCAAGCTCATTATTGAAATCTTGATGCCCTAGAGGGCCAATGGCCCTGTTATCTAGCACATCCAACATAGATGGGAGGGTCCACATGGACTCTACGTTAGAAAGAAAAATGTCAGAAAAAAGAAAGTGATAGGTAACTGGTACCACATCATTTTCCTCGTCAGATACATGCCAATGCCACATGCAACATTGTGGTTATCCCATGTGTCACAAGGATAAGGTTCCATCGTTCTATGTGTGAGTTGGACTCCCCACCTTAGTGCCTTAAGGGTTGACCATTGGATCTAGAGGTTGAGATATCTTGGTCATTGATAATTCTTAGGAGTAAGTTTATGTGGGGTGCACTCGGTGGGTCGATACCCTAGTGCACCCAGTGGGCCAATATCGGACCCCCATACCCCCGAACATTCTTGATCCCATCCTTAGTTTATATCCTAGTGGGTCGATGGACCGAGATGAAAAACTTCTTAGGAACTATGGTGCAGAACCATGTGGAGCGACCGATGAGCTGATGGGCCCATACCAGACCCACGAAAGTTTCCAAAATCACCTCAATAATGTTGACCTTTCAATACCCTAGTGGGACGATCGCTGCATCATCTCCCACATGAGTACCAATCAGTATACATATCAGTGCC
>JASDQU010947916.1:24121-37957 GCA_032191745.1 Picea mariana
ACACACACACACACTTTAGTGTGCATGCATTCTAGGACCGTGTGCACGTTCCTTTTGGGAATTTTTTGGTGCCAAACACACTCCATCACCTCATCTATTTCAAGGATGAAACAAAATCCATGATATTTAGAAAAAAAAGTGCACACAAACATGTTTTTCTTATTTTAGTGTTCTTTTTTAATTCATTGAGAGTTTTGTGCTATTAGCAAACCATTGTAGGAAAATTTGGAAGACAAATTTGTCAAGTGCAATTGGAATTGGTGTTTATATCTTATTGTGTCTTCTTGTAATTGGAAGAAAAATATGTTGAAGTGTAATTGGAGTTGTTGTTTGTATATTCTTGTGTCTTCTTGGAATTGGAAGACAAACTTGTCCAAGTCCAATTGGAATTGTTGTTTGTATCTTCTTGTGTCTACTTGGAATTGGAAGACAAGTTTGTCCAAGTGCAATTGGAATTTTTGTTTGTATATGCTTGTGTCTTCTTGGAATTGGAAGACAAATTTGTCCAAGTGCAATTGGAATTGGAATTATTAGATGTGTCTTCTTTTGTAATAAAAAAACAAATTTCTCCAATTGGTTGTGCCTTATTACATAATACAAAAACAAATTTGTGGTGGGTGTTTGGAAGCCAATTTTTATCTTTAAACATGGGGAATTGATGGATTCAATAAATAAAGTCTTAAAGGAAAAATAAATTGATCGAAAAGGTAGAATAGAAAAGAGAAAAAACAAAGTTATGTATGTCAAAGTGTAGGCTTTCAGAAGAGGGATATCCAATTTCTAGCGAAATATATGCCACTATTGTTTCTCCTCCATCACCAAAAGAAAAGCACAAGAGTTCATTAGAGAGAAATACATCCAGTATCTCATCAATACAAATGTTTGTGTATGACTAGATGATGGAGTATTTTCTTGGATTTGATTATACAATGGATGAAATTAGAGAAGAAACCAATGTACAACATTGTGGTGAAGAAGTTCTTGTGGCCCAATCACTTGTTGGGTAGTCAAATGTTCCATAAAATAGTCAATCTTGTGTCCACTCTCGTCCCATATTTGATCCAAAAGTGATTGAAGGGGAAAGAACTACAACATTGTTAACTCCACAGCAGGGAGGTCAAGAGTGACAAAATACAAGTTCATCATCCCTACCTAGATTGAGCATTGTGCGACGAAGAAATCCTAAACACATTTAGGTCGATGAAAGTGGTATAGAATCAATTGAAGGTAATTTACATAATCGTACTATTCATTATCACTCTTATAAAATAATTAAAGAATATTTTCAACCAAAATCTGATGCTGCTAAATGTCAATTATTTTTAGCTTTGTTAAAATATAGAAGTTTGAGTGTTGTTAGGAGAACTTTAGGCATTGAAATAGTCAAAAGTGTAGAAACAAGTCATCATATTGTTAGAAACCTTGTAAATGATTTTCAAATAATTGGTAAGAAATCTCATTCTAAATATTGGAATGCAGCTCGACATGTCTTGTCACAATCAATTGTTAGCAAGATCATGAGAAAACATCATTTCCTACAACAAACCTCTCACCACTTTAAATGAAAATTCAAAACCCTTAGAAATTATTCTTATAGAAGAGATAGCCTTGACAGAGGTGGCCCAATAGATTTGTGGGCCTTCACTGGTAGGCTACATTTTTTTGACATGAAGTTAATTGGAGTGGTTAAGTGACTAGTTCAAGATTTCTGGCATGAGAACACTAGGCCTTCTTCCAACCAAAAGATATACTAAAATTGATAAGGGGATATAGGGACTGTGAACCCCATATTAAACACTTTCTTGACATTATACAGACAAAATTGTATGAGAGATTCATAACAATACATAGTGCACTTAACTTGGGAAAAATATCTTTCCACAAATGCAAGCCATGGTATGTTTGAATAAACACAATTCGTAACACATGTTTTTGTATATATCACATTGAGTATGGTTATTATTATGACACACACATGCATAGATACACACACACACACACACATATTTCATGTTTTGCATATCACCCTTTTGCAGGAATGCTTAGTTATATTGCCATCATCGCCATCTAGAGACTTTATTCACAACATCTTGTGTACAAGGCCAGAGGGTTTTACATTTGATAAAAAAACATGCTTAGATGGGAGATGCACCAGGTGCAGTGGAATGACATTACTGAGAAAGTGCATCCATGTAAGCGATGAGTATGAATTAGGGAGGAAGGAGGTTGCCTTGGAGAGATTTAAATATGTGACATATGATGTTGATGGAGGACAAGAAAGAAAAAAGATGCAATTGGTTACTTCCAAAGTACGAGTTTGTGACTTCATGAAGGAATTCATCGAAAAGACATGACATTATGTTCAACATGTCCATGTGCCTTGATGGCATGAAGAGCATTTTATAATATGCAGAGATACATTTCATGTTGGTATTATGTTATCAATGGTTTATTTTGTTGAGAACTACACCCTTCAACCGCAAAATGATATTCAAATCCAATATTATCACTCAGAGTAGGTCAACATAATGGTCCATATAACATGTAGGAATGGACTGGATAGTAATGAACAAAACAAATTTATATTGAAAGAGTATCACTTCTACATAATTGATGATCGGTGCCATGACTTAACCTACGTACAACATTTTTTTAAGTTGTTCTACAATCACCTTAAGCAGAAGAACATATAGATGGACCAACATTGGATTTTATCAGATGGTTGTGTAGGCCAGTTCAAAAATGATTGTGTATTTCAATGGTTGCATATGTTACACAAAAAACTAAAGGTACAAAACATTTGGAACTATTTTGAGTCTAGGAACGGGAAATGACAGCATAATGGAGCAAGCGCATGCATAAAAAGAGTGTTATGTAGGCAATAAATGAATTCCACAACTACTTCCCTCATTTGAGATGAAAAATCCATTGTTTAATGTTGTTATTTAGTAATGGGAGAGGTAACAAGAACCTATGAAGACCAATGACACAGGAAAGTACATGTACATAGAAATTTTTGGGAGGTGGTCGATGTAGATCGATCACAGTGGTATGAATGAAAAATAATCTACGGCACTCATTGATTCCATTCAGTTAGAACATCAAACAATGCAATAGTTGAAATATGGATGAGAAAAATCTCTTTCTTCTCTGATCCATGTAGTAGTAATGAATGGGATGATTTTGAATCGATAGACTAGGTTGATAGATGGGATCACGTATCACTCCCCATTGGTCAACATATAAATATGGAATTATCCCAGTTGGAGGAGGACCAATCAAGTATTTCAACATATTATGATCATGTCTTGGATATCATATTGCCAAGTTCGTTGATTCCTTCTATTAAATTTTGAATAACTAGCATTAATGTTTTATGCTTTGGTAATTTAGTGGACTCACATTTTGGCACTCCATTTTTTGCAGGGAACATATACACAGTAGTTTCCCCAAGATATAATGAATGGGGCACTAATTATTAGTTGGAAAGATTCTTAGAGAGAAATCATACCCTCATGCAATCAATAATAGACTTTGAAGGTATTGAATTTTCATTTGGGTCGATGGTTATTAAAGGAGAATATCTAACATAGGATTAAATAACGCAAAAGAAAGGTGGCTATGTATTTCAATATTATAAACCAGGTCAATTTGTATACCACCTTACAAACTTGGTTATTGGTACAAAACTCCAACTAAAAAATTCCAAGAAAGAACTCATCAATGGAACAATAATTCTTTCCTTACTCTGAGCACGAGAACTTAATGGAGACCATCAATATTAGAAGTGATCTTGATGGTCTACTTGAATTTCCATAGGTATGTAGAAGGAATAATTTAGGCTTCATTTTGGATTCTGTTAAAATATTTGGAATGTTGTTAAAATATACCTTTCCTTAAAATATTTTGATATGTAAAATATTTTGACTATTGTAAAAATATACCTTTCCTTGACATGCCTTTCCTTACCTTGCCTTACCTTTCCATGCCTTCACTTGCCTTGTCCTTCCTTCACTTTCCTTTCCTTTCCTTCACTTTCCATGACATACCCTTCCATTCCATGCCATACCTTCCCATGCCATGCATTCCCTTTCCTTGCCTTCACTTTCCTTCCCTTCAATTTCCTTCACATTCCTTGTCATGCCTTGCCTTCCCTTACCATGGTCTGCCTTTCCTTACCATGTCATGCCTTTCCTTTCCTTCACTACCTTCACTTGCATTTCCATGCCTTTCCTTGACTTACTATGCCATGACATGTCTTGCCTTGTCTTTCCTTACCGTGCCTTTCCTTGCCTTCCCATGGCTTTCCTTGCCTTGTCTTCCTTCCCATGCCTTTCCTTCCCTTAAAAAAAGTAGTCATTAAATGAAAGGGGGAAAAAATGCAATATTAAAATAGGGTTTATATAACAAATGCATGTTGAAATGCAAGATGAAACATGACATCCATGCAATATTCAAGACATGATAGCCCTAAAGGGATGAAAATTATGACATCAATGTAATAAAAGGTGTTAAGGTGTATTCCTAGGGTTTAATTGCATGGAATGGAAATGGAAAGGAAAGGCATTCCATACCATACCATATCATACCATAACATGCCAAGGATACCATACCATAACATACCATTCCATGGCATGAAAAGGAAAGGCAAAGCATACCATACCTTACCTCATCATACCATGCCAAGGATAAAATACTATACCATACCATACCAAGGCAAGGCATATCGTACCATACTATACCATGGCATGGAAAGGCAAGGAAAGGAAAGCAAACCATACCATACCATACCATGGAAAGGCAAGGAATACCATACCATACCATACCATACCATACCATGGCTTGGAAAGATAAGAAAAGGCAAGACATACCATACGATACCATATCATTCCATGGAAAGGAAAGGAAAGTCATACCATACCATACCATACCATACCATACCATGGAAAGGAAAGGAAAGACATGGAATGTAAAGGAATACCATATCATACTATACCATGGCAAGGAAAGTCAAGGCATGGAATTGCAAGAGAAGTTATGGAAATTCATGCATGGCATGGCATGATAAGGCAAGGCATGGAATGGTAAGGAAATGCATGGCATAACATGGGATGGCAAGGAAAGGCATGGCGAGGCATGGAAATTAATGTAAAGGAATCGAATGGAATGTAAAGTAAATACATGGTATGGAATGGCATGGAAAGGAAAGGCAAGGGAATACAAGGAAATGCAAGGCATGGCATGGCATGGAAAGGAAAGGAAAGGAAATGCAACACATGGCATGGCATGGAATGGAAAGGAAATGAAAGGGAATACAAGGAAATTCAAGGCATGGCATGGCATGGAAAGGCAAGGAAAGAAAATTCAACACATGGCATGGCATGGTATGGAATGGAAAGGAAAGTTAATGGATGGCATGGAAAGGAAAGGAAATGAAAGGCATGCAAAAGAAAGAAATTGCATGGAATGACATGGAAAGGAGAGGAAAGTAAATTTAAGGAAAGGCTATGCAAGGAATGGAATGGTGTGGCAAGGTAAGGTAATGAAATGAAAGTCAAGGGATTTGTAACATATCCAGCCACTCACAGGCTAGGCATGCTAACTTCTAGTCCCTTCTCTGGACTAATTCGACCCTTCTCTAGCTTTAAATAATAGGGAAGACATGAAAGGTTCAAATGCATTGATCAATATTCATGCTAAACATAAAAGAAATGAACATGCAAAACAATAACCAACAATCATGCATAATCTAAATATTGAATTCAACGATAAATAAATACACTTCAGAATAATTCATACACAGGTAGATAATACATTAACAGAGAGAACTTATATTTTATATAAGGGAACCACCGACTGGCTGCAGACAAAGGACGTTCCACCCAACTGTAGACATTGTTTTCCAAGTCTCAATATCAATTTCAACCCTGAGCCAAGGATATGAATCTACAACGACGATTCCAAAGTGTTACTCATCTTCCCAAACCAATCAACATTCAAGCTCTCATAGGCTTCCCCAACACTCACAAAAATCCAAGACCCAACTCTCTTCTACCCATCCGGCACCACCCAAGAGAATGGACCACCACCCTTCTCTTCCACACAGTCCCTCAGGCATTCCTTCTCCTTCCAGGGATCCAATGTAGCTAGTCTATAATATCCATGATGGGACTCTCAGGACTCGCAGCTGTGAGAAATGATGGACAGAGACCAAGCATCTCAGACATGAAGGTCTCAAATCATGGTTGGATTACACCAACAATCTCTACAACCAATAATACCATGGATGCACTTCAACAATTCATCTTCCTTTCTCAAGCCAAGACATGCATGAGGAAAGATGAATGAGTGAGGGAATGAATGGAGTGAAGTATCCACGAGATGTGTAAATAGAGAGAAATGGAGTGCATGCGTGAACAAATGAATGAGTGAGTGAATGAGGGAGGAAATCAACAATATAACTAGAACCATAATGAGAGTGATAACCCCCCCAACAAACCAAGGATGGGTTTATGTAATTCTTTGGAATCAATAACCTCATGGCCTTCCCCCAAGAATATCGTGTAACTGATTTCCTCCACTAAAGGAAATGGATAAATAAAAATAGAAAATAAATAATTAGCCCCTCAAGCCCCCCTCTCTTGTGGAATCATAGCCCCCCCTATAACTCTAGTCCTTGTCCATCTAGCATACAATGATGTATTTATTATTAATAATGATCAAAACATTCCATTTCTTAGTCATAATTGCCTCTTTCAATTGTTTGGGCACTCTGGCCTCTCAACAGTTAACAAAATACATTATTTAATATGGGGCTCAAAACTCGGGGTGTTACAAAATGACATGGAAAGGAAAGTAAATGCAAGGCATGCCATGGAAGGGAATGAAAATTCAAGGCATGGCATGACATGGCATGGAAAGGAAAGACAAGGAAATGAAATACAAGTAAAAATATAGCAACCCTTCAAACAAGAAGTCATTAAATTAAAGGGGGATACAAATGCAATATTAAACTAGTGTTTACATAACAAATGCATTCTGAAATGAAATATGACACATGAGAGGTATACAATATTCAAGACATGATAGCCCTAAATGGATTCAAATTATGAAAAAAATGTAATAAAAGGTTTCAAGGTGTATTCATATGGTTTAATTGTGAGGCATGGCAATTGCAAGGCAATACATACCATACCATGCCAAGGATACCATATCATACCATACCATACCATACCATGGCATGGAAAGGTAAGGCATACCATACCATACCTTTCCATACCATGCCAAGGATACCATACCATACCATACCATGGCTTGGCAAGTTAAGGCAAGGAAAGGCATGCCATACCATACCATACCATACCATGAAAAGGCACATAAATACATACCATACCATACCATACCATACCATGGAAAGGAAAGGCATGGCATGGAAATTAATGCCATACCATGGAAAGGCAAGTAAAGGCATGGCATGGAAATTAATACCATACCATGGTAAGGCAACACATATCATACCATACAATATCATGGAAAGGAAAGGAAAGGCATGGCATGGAAAGACAAGGCATGGCAAGTCATGCATGGCATGGCATGGTAAGGCGAGGAATGACATGACATGGAATCTGAATACAAGGAATGGAAAGGCATGGAAAGCAATGGAAATGCATGGAATGGCATGGCATGGAAAGGCAAGGAAAGGAAAGTGAAGGAAAGGCAAGGCAATGAAAGGCATGGCATGGCATGCCATGGAAAGGCAATGCAAGGAAATGCAAGGCATGGCATGGTATGGAAAGGAAAGTAAATTCAAGGGATGGAATGGAAAGGCATGAAAAGGAAAGGAATTTCATGGCATTGCATGGAAAGGCATGCAAAGGAAAGGCATGGAATCACATGGCATGGCAGGGCAAGGAAAGGAAAGGAAAGAAAAGGAAATGCAATGCATGGAATGACATGGAAAGGTAAGGAAAGGAAAAACAAGGCATGGCATTCCATGGCATGGAAAGGAAAGGAAATTCAAGGCATGGCATGTAAATGCATGCAAAGGAAAGTCATTGCATGGCATGGAAAGGCAAGGCAAGGCAAGTCAAAGCAAGGCAATGAAAGTCATGGCATGACGTGGCAAGGCAAGGAAATGCAATGCAAGGAAAGGAATGGCATGGAAAGTAATGACATGGAAAGGAAAGGAAATGCAAGGCATGGAATAATAGGACATGAAAAGGAAAGGCAATCCAAGGAAAGGAAATACAAGGACAAATATAACAACCCTTAAAACAGGTAATCATTAAATATAAGGGTTCTAAAAATGAAAACTTAAAATAAGGTTTAGATAAAAAAAGGCATGCTGAAATGCAAGATGACACATGACAACCCTACAATATTAAAGACATGACAGCCCTAAAGGGATGAAAATTACTACATAAATGTAATAAAAGGTGTAAAGGTGTATTCCTAGGGTCTAATTGTGAGGCATGACAATGTTTTTTTTTTTATTATTCTTGTTTAATTGAAATCAAAATTTTGATTTGAATTTTTCCTTGCAAAATTTAATGGAACATTATATTTATTTTTATATAGGCTAAAATGGAAAACTACATGACAAGACATGGGAAGCTACATGACAATGGCATGGCAATGGCATGTCTTGGAAAGGCATGGAAATGACATGGCAATGGCATGACATGTCAAGGAATGGAAATGGAATGGTAATGACATGGCATGGAAATGTCATGGCATGGCATGGTATGGCTTGGAAATGGCATGGAAATGGCATGGCATGGCATGGAAAGGCATGGAAATGGCATGGTATGGATATTACATGGGATGGAATGGATTGGAAATGCATGGCAATGGCATGGCATGGAAAGGAATGAAAATAGCGTGGAAAAATAAATTGAATGGAAATGACATGCCATAGAATGACTTATCAAGTCATAAAAATGGAATGGAAATGGCATGGCCTGGAAAGGAATAAGATCAATAGGTTTGTCAGGTTGGGTTTGAGTGGGTCATTTTTCTCCTTGTGTGCTCTAACCCGAAAATTGGGTAGGAGTGTGCAATAAACTCTCATAGATGGTGAAGGGAAAATAATAATGTTTTCGAGTCTCCCTGGAGGAGTTTTGGTAGCATAGCATTATTTTCAATGGTGTGTCATGAAATGTAACCTCAAAACCTTTATTTGTAGGTGGAAAATGATATCCATTCTAAGATATAGTTTCCATGTGAACTCCTTCATTATATTGATAAAAATAAATAAGTCTAGTGGACATCATGGAAGACTGAATAAATGTTATTGATAATTGATGGGTTTAACAAAATTTAAATATACCCACTACACAAGATAAACAAACATGAGTGCATTAATGAGTCATTGATTTGTATTTTTGGAGTTTATGAAGGTTTACACATAAATCAAATGATTTTATACATTTCATGCATAGAAAGAGGGGAATAATTTGCGTGAACATTGGATATATGGGATGACCTGGGTTCTTCCTTAGTTATCCAACAAAACCCTAGAAACAATTGACCCTTCTAGTAAATGAGAAGGATACACTGCACACAGAGTATACAGTGCAATATGATCACCTGAGATGTCTTATGGGTGATTGCATGACATAAGTGTCTACAATCATGGAAGGGATTGGTGATGTTCCACTTATTTTACTTTATCATGAATCACATCATATACTTCATTATACCATTCATCTAGATTTAACAAAGAGTGGGAAGGAGGGGTGTATGAAGATAGGTAGATTAGGAAATAGGAGTGTGTGTGTGTTCCTGGAATAAGTGTGCATTCCTAGAGAAATTGCAAATTCTTGGCAATGTGTGCACGTTCTTAGGAACACACATGCATTATTTAGAATTTATTTTTTGTGGGGTGGGAATGACAACTTTAGTGTATATTTATGCTAACTTGGTTTCCTAAGATTTAGTTTTGGGATGGAAAATTGATGTAGGAGCATCGTCAACAACCAAACGAGCCTGAAGGCGGAAGACAGTTGGAAGACCACCAACACATGTTTTTGAAATTTTTTTGAAGCATTAATGTAATGGTTAAAGGGAAGCGTACTTGCATATTGTAAACAGATCATGAGTGATTCTCTCTCATCTATAGAAGGTAGAGAAATTTATGCATAGTTAATGTAAGTAGGTAGATTTGAATGATAGATTTTATAGTTTTAGGAGTAGGAGGGAAAACGGATATAGACACCCTTGCCTTTGTATCATTAGGTAGTTGTATCATTAGCATGGAGAAGGAGAAGAGAGATGTAATAGAGAACTGAGAAGAAGAAACCATGTACAGGAGTTTTAAATTAATATATGAAGCTTTGAATCAGATTTCATGGTGTTATGATGTTTTCTGTTTATACATGGTGAATGGTATGTTTACAGTGGTTTTATTCTCTCTGTTATGCATTTTCTTTAATACCGTGTGTATGTATGATTTCATGTTGAATGTTTGAAGTCTGGGAGAGAAAGAGAATGAGTTTCAATTGTTTCTCTTCCTGAGAGAGAATTTTCTGCAAGGATTGTAGTGAAACATTTGCAAGGAGTACATTGACAAAGGTTCAGAGTTTATCTCTGAAAGATCAGAAGGGATATCGTTGTTCTCATTTCAGTAGAAGTGCAAGTGAAGCACAGAAGCCTACAAGGTGTGCGCAGGCTGGTTGAAAGCTTATAACTTATCAACCAATGGGAGAGTTGAAAGACTGTTGTTGTAGGGAGTGCACAGAGTCGAAAGTACAAGGTGTGCGCAGGCTGGTTGAAAGCTTAGAACTTATCAACCAATGGGAGAGTTGAAAGACTGTTGTTGTAGGGAGTGCACAGAGTCGAAAGATCAAATACCCAGGAGTATTTGAAGGTATGCCTCAAGGAGTGCGAGCAGAGGCCCTTTTTCGAGACTTGAATTTACCAGTGAAAATTCAGAAGGGGTAGTGATTTTGAAGTGTTTGAAGGAAGGTAGAAAAGCAGAATCTTCATGCAAAGGTTAAGTCTCAGTGAAAGAACATTGGTTTATTTTGTAGAAGTTGTCACGGAGGAAACGAGTGGTTGAAATTCTCTGTGGAGAATTCACGAAATAGTGAGGACCATAGGATCCAGGAGGGTTGCAGAGAAGTTAAGCGTTGGATCGAATAGAGACTTATTAGTCGTTAACCTTGTGGAAAGTGTCATTTTAGAATTCAGGGTTCGTAGGTTGGAGATTTGGAGGCCTTTCACCAGGATTCGTGAAGACGCAAACTCCGAAACTTCAAATTGTCGAAAAGTCCCATAGGGGAGCCAGTCTTTGCTGAACGCATCGGGGTTTGGCATTTCAGCATTTTCAAAGGTGAGAGATAGGGATTCTTTTTTTTGGGATTCTCGAGATAGAAAAACATGATATCGCTGTGGAGGAGGATGGGGCCAAACATTTCAGTGAATCGACATTTCGGGTGTCGGCAGTAGAGGGCCGAGAAAACTCGACATCAGGGATCGTGAAATTGCGAGACCCGAAGTCCCAAATTAGCGAAGTGTGCAAAGTTATTGTGGTCAAAGGAGATTTGGGTTGGTGGCTGGTGTTTGTTCACATAGGCTCAATTCATAAAGACCTGTGGATAACACTGTTGTGTGTGTGTGGGATTCCCTGTGGGGAAAACCAAAGATTCAATCAGACTCAAGGGCAGATTTAGAAATATCTTGCATGGACCCCAACCCGAGGGTTTGGGGGTCTGCATTAAGTGGTATCAGAGCATAGAAAAATTTATTTGTTTTCTGTAGCAGAGAAGAGAGGAAAATTTTACAACCATGCTATCGAGAAGAAGAGGCAAACCAATTCCTGATCCAGCAGTGGAAAGGGAAATGCGCAAGTTACATGCTAGGCTTGATGCCATGGAGACATCACAAAGGTGCACAGTTAACGATGGAGATATCAACGAAGATGAAAGTGAAAATGAAGCTAGAAACGAAGGAGAAGAAGTCGCAGTCGAGGATGCTACAGATGATTGCCTATTCAGGGTTGTTTCTAGGATAGGTGCTAAAGAAAAAATGGACATTCCAGTATATGAAGGAAACTTAGATGTTGAAGAGATTCTAGATTGGATTAGAGTTCTAGATAAATACTTGGACTATGAGGATGAAGAGGAAGACAAGAAGGTAAAACATGCTATCACAAGACCTAAAGGGCATGTAGCACTATGGTGGGATGAACTGTAGGCAGACAGATGCTTCAAGGGCAAGAAAAAAGTCAAGAGTTGGGATAGAATTGTTTCAAAGATGAAATCCAAATTCATACCCAAGGATTATCAAATCACTTTGTTTTGAAGGATGCAAAATTTGAGACAGAAGATGATGTCAGTGAAGGAGTACACTGAAGAATCGTACAAGATAAACATCAGTGCAGGTCATCGGGAAAGCGATGGTGAAAAGGTTGCTAGGTACATGAATGGTATATGATATGAAATTCAAGATGATATGAGCATGATGATCATTTGAATTGTGGAAGATGCTTATCAGATGGCTATAAAATCTGAAGAGAAGATGAGACGAAAACAAGGTCAAAGAGGCCGAGATAGAAGTCAAACCAGAGGCAAAACAATTGCCCAAGACAGGACTCAGAAGCCTAAAGTAGAGGGAAAGAATCCTCAAAATCAACATGAGAGAGGAGGAAGCTCATAGAGAGGGAAGTATGCTGATAGAAATACTTTTCCTCGAGCTAGAGGAAGAGGAAGAGGCAGAGGCGGTGAAGTGAAATGCTTTTTCTGTGAGAAAATTGGACATAAATCCTATGAGTGTCCAAATAGGAAGAAAGATGGTGGTAATAATCACATTTTTGAAGCTCAAAGATGGAATGTTGAGGAAGAAGATGCTGAGGGCGTAAGATCCTTGATGATGAGGAAAGTTCTTTTGAAGCTAGAGAAAGAGGCAGAGAACCCAGCCCAAAAAAATAGACTATTTCGAACTTCTTTCAAGACCAAAGATAGGGTATGCAAAGTCATCGTAGATAGTGGTAGCAAAGACAATCTCATTTCTACAAGGATGGTAGAAAAGATGGAGCTGGAGACTATCGTACATCCAAGCCGATACAGAGTTTCGTGGCTACAAAAAGGACATCAGGTAAATGTCACTAAACAATGTTTAGTTGAATTTAAAATACGGGGATATAAGGATGAAATATTATGTGATGTCATTCCCATGGATGTGTGCCATATATTGCTGGGTAGACCGTGGCAATATGACATAAATGTGATTATTGATGGGAGAAAGAACACATACACCCTGGAGAAGAATGGGAGAACTCACATGTTGTTGTCGATTAAGGATAAAGAAGTAAAAACATAGACAAACAACACAATACTTCTCATGAGTGGGACGGAACTTCTTAATGAGGTTAAGAAGAAGGAAGACACACATTTTATTGTGGTCAGAAAGCCTAAAATTGTTTTGACCGGTACAAGGATAGATGATTTACTAGAAGAAATCCAGGAGTTGTTGGAAGAATTTGTTGATATAGTAGTGGACGAACTACCTTGTTCGTTGCCACCGATCAGAAGTATAAGCCATCACATTGATCTTATACCTAGATCCAATTTACCAAACAAAGAAGCATACAGGTTGACGCCATAGAAGAATGAAGAAGTCAAGAGACAGGTCCAGGAATTAATGGACAAAGGATTGGTTAGAGAGAGCTTGAGTCCATGCATTGTTCCAACAGTGCTCAGCCCAAAGAAAGATGTAGGCTGAAGAATGTGTATTGAATCAAGGGAAATCAACAAGATTACCATCCGATATAGATTTCCATTGCCAAGGATGGATGACTTGATGGATTGCTTGAGTGGAGAAAGATTATTTTCAAAT
>JASDQU010947918.1:8189-23240 GCA_032191745.1 Picea mariana
ACTAGACTCTGACTGAAAAAAGGTCAACAGGAAACCTAACATGACCTCTACTACAAACTTGTCATTATCCAACCCTAAAAGTTGACTGAGTATGGAACCGGCCCACTGAACCTCAATAATCATGACACTTACATTCATGGGAAATGACAAAATATAGAAATGACGGTCATGTTTAACAATGGTCAGAAAAAATAGGGTTTTGACCTCGAGGGGACATTCTCTATAGATTGTGATTAGTTTCTCTTCCTCGAAGGGCTTCGACGTTGTGGGGGAAAAATCTGGTGTACTAAGGGTGTGTCGAATTGATGGGCTATCTACTCTGCACAGGACCTCTAACCCTAACTTATTCAAAATGACCTTTTCTTCCTGGGAGTATTAGTCTGCACACCAACTTATGAATTCTGGAAAAGGGAATGTGACTCCGACGACGTAAGGGGTTATGGAGGCTTGGGGTACTTCAAGGAAGGGTATTCATTTCCTGACATTGTCTAACAAATTGGCTCTAGATACAAAAATGGGTGAGACAGTTGTTTCTGTGTCAAATATATCAAAGTCTCTGTCAATTAGGGCTTCTTCTTTAGAGGCAAAATCTTGCTCTGTTACAGACAAAATGATAGGATTCATGACCATGATGAAAAATACCTGTGAATTAGTGGAGAATGTGCGAGTCTGGTTCACTGTTGAGATTCAGTTTGGAATGGAGTGTTTGTGCCAATTTTCAAATGTTTGATTGATTTGAAATATCATTAAATAATGACTGGGGCCCTCCTTTTATATGCATTTTTCGATATCGGGGGTGAGGAAAAGCAGTTTTGGGTTGACCGATTTTTGATATGCCTCTGGTGGCGCCACGTGTCTAGAATTTGAAACCACAGTATTTTCCCTAACTCAATTTCGAGTGATTAAACTTTGTGCTATTTCCTCGCCCGATATATCTCCTGACCATTGATCTGGGTTGTTTAAGATCTGTGTCCTGTCGGGCCCCATCAACTTCCGCACCTCCACTATATTTGGCCCTTCTCTGCTATGTGTGACCATGTACTCCAAATTTATCGCATATCCACACTGATCTAGCCCCTTTCTAAATCCGAAACTTGGATTCCATCAAAAGAAAATTGTTATGGTGATAACAATTGGGAAGCAACTATGAATGAGGAATACAATTCCCTCATTGAGAACCACACTTGGGATTTGTTTATGCTTCCATTCGATTGAAAGATTATTCAATGCAAGTGGATATACAGGATGGAAAATTAAACATATGGAATTCTAAGTAGGTACAAGGATCAATTGGTAGCAAAAGGATTCCAACAAGTTCATGGGATTGAATACGATGAAACCTTTACACCAATGGTCAAGATGGATTCCATTTGAATAGATCTCACTATTGTAGCTACAAGAAAGTGGGAGGCTCACCATATGGATGTGAAGAATGCATTTATTCATGGTGATATTGAGGAGGAAACATATATGGAGCAAAAAAAAGGTATGTACAAAATCCATCACTTGTTTGCAAAATAAGGAAATCTCTATATGGCCTTAAGCAGACACCTAGAGCTTGGTATGAAAAAATGGACTCTTGCCTTCTCTCTCAAGGTTTCATTTGTTGCGAATATGATCCAAATGTGTATATGTTGAGCAATACCAATTCTCTCTTTATTATAGTTTTATATGAAAATGACTTACTAATCACACGGGGTTCAATCTTAGCCATTGTTGTAGTAAAGACCACTTTACATGACATGTTTTTCATGATTGAAATGGGACTACTACACTAATATCTCAGTCTTGAAATCAGGTAGGTTGATTCAATAATCAAGATGAATCAATCCAAGTATGCTATATATTTAATGTTTATATTTCAAATGACTGAATGAAAGCCAACTACAACACCTTTCCTATCTGGGGTCAAGTTAGAAGATGACGGCGATATACCTCCCGTCAGTTGTACCAATTATTTCCAGTTAGTGGGGAGTCTCCTATACCTCACCCACTCTCATCCCAACCTTTCATATTCCATTGGAGAAGTTTCGAGATACATGCAAGAGCCACATGCAATGCATTGGAAATTTTCCAAGTCGATACTTCGGTATATCAAAGGTACAACTAGCATGGTATACATTATACAACATGACGTACCCTATATCTTGTCAGCTATACTAATTCAAGTTGGGCTGGTGATGGCATATATCATAATTCCACCTCAAGGCATGCTCTCAACTTATGATCTGACGCTATATGTTGGTCCAACAAAAACAAATTGGTCATTTCTTTGTCATTAATACATGCCAAATAAAAAGGTTCACTCGATGCTACGAATTAGGTCATTTGGTTGTAGAACTTTCTCATATAGTTTGGTGTACTATTTCATCGACTGATTGTTATCTTATGTGATAATCATAGTACATTGAAGTTTTGTAAGGATAGAGTACAGTGAAAAAAAAACAAATATGTAGAGATTCACATTCACTTCATTTGAGGACCGATTCATGATGGGATCATTGATCTACAATACTATCCCTCTTCTGAACAAGTTACAAAAAAATTCACAAAGACCTTCACCAATAGAAATTTGTAGTTTTTTAAGATCTCTTGGGGGTGAAGGATACAACTGCATTGTAGATGCCATAGTCATCATTGTATTTTCAGGGGGTTTTTTCTTCCCTACGGGTCTTGCTTCTTTCCTCATATTTTTTTTTGTTTTGTTTTTATAGATGTATTTTACATGGGTACCTAACATGGCTTATTTCTGGGACCCATTCATTGTATACACCCCAGTTGTACTTCAGGGGGGGGGGGTATCAGAGTGTTTGCACATTTACCTAGTACACCATTTTTTCCTATGTTCTATAGTCCATGTATGAGGGTGGAATTTCTCTCACTTGGTCCAATATATTCTGCCGTGGATGAGAATATTCTTCCCCTAGACAAGGGAACACCTTTTCTTGAGTCATGCTTTAGTTGTACTTCAGTTACACTCCTGGAGTCTAGTCTTGCATGCTTACCTTGGAATCATCACCAAGTGTGCATGCCTTCCTTGATATCATCACCACGAATGTGCATTACACGTGCATGAGGCTAGGAAGGCACATTAATTGTGCATGCATGAGTGTAATTCACTTTACTTGTGCATATCTAGTTAACTAATGAATGCATGACTAGGTAACTAAGAATAAGTGGAAGATTATTGGTGTTTCAGTTAGTGCATGTCCAAGTAAGCTCTAGAATCCCAACTATGGCACATTATCTCACCATGTAGAGTATATATCTTGCAATTTTTTCACTCATTCATTGTTGAATAGATTTTTATTCATTCTCTCTTCATTATTTTTGGTCTCAAACTTGAAATTGTTGCTTCTCTTTGCAACTAGATTCTTTGTATAGGCTATTCAACAATTTCACAAAAACAAGGGTTTCCCTTTTATCCTTATTTATTTCCAGTAAATATTCTATATAAGTATCATCCCATCTTATCTCATTATCCTTTCTTATCACACTAGTCATGTGCTTGGTAAATAGCTCAAAACAATTTGAAATAAACCTTATAAGAAAGGTTATTTTCTCAAAATTAATTTAATGGATTTATTGTGATTAGGAAAATGAATACTACTTATAACCTAAACGCTCTTTGGATATATATTATTCACTCATGAAAAAAATATGTGACCCAACAATTTTCCTTCTATCATTCCAAGAAAGGACTTATTAGGATTGAGAGACATCATCCCAAAAATGACTTCTTGGTTTGAGGGAGATACCAAATTTATTTTTTTCTTTCAACACTTTCCATAAATGTCCTATGTGGTAAAATTGTTTCTTAAAGATAGTAATCATATCAACAAAACACATAATAATGAAATAAAATTTAAAGTCTCCAAGGCATAATAATCTAATTGTCATGTCATGAAGACAAATAATAGTGAAACAATATTTATAATATGCCAATGCATCATCCATTAATCTATGGAAATGGAAAGTAGCACCCATATTCATAAATCCAAAGGAAATTTTTATATATACAAACTTTAATCGACATAATCCATTAATCTATTGAAATGGAAAGTAGCACCCACATTCATAAATCCAAAGGAAATTTTTACACAATAAAAACTTTAAAATCTACCAAGCCATAATCCATGTATCCACTATTTTCTTGGAGACAATAGTCACAAATAATAATGAAATAATCTTTAAAATATGCCAAGACATAATCCAATAATATATGAAAAGCATCACCCACATTTGTTAATCCAACAAACAACCTTACTTGCATAATACTTGATAGAGTTGTGAATGTGGTTTTAAGCATGCCCTCAAGATCAATTAGAACTTGTTTGTACCTAGAAAAACCTTTTTCTGAAGCATTTGTTTCATCTTGGACAAATAATAATTACCTTTGAGGGAGGCCATATTTATCTTCTAAAATCAATACAAAAACTGAATTTTCTCATTCTTTTTTCTACCTGATACCATGTGGAAATTCCCTTACCTAGCACTTGAACATTAGCTCAAAATAAATCACTTTATCTACTAAAAGAACAAATCAGTAATCAAATAAACATGCAGCGGAAGAATAAACTAGGAAAGCAAAATATCACACACAAGACACCAATATTTTCAGGTATAAACACCTAGAAAAACCCCTGAGGGAAAACCAGTCCTCAGATGATTTTATTAAGGTCAAATCAGGGCTTCTATAACAAGGAAAATAGCCCAATAAGAGAAATAAAACTATAGACAAATTTGGCCAAGTATGCTTTGCCGTACGACCCATTAACAACACACTTTTCAAGGTAAATGTGATTGACCTTCATCTAAACCGTGTACATACACAACTGTTGTTATAGCAATATTTTCCTCACCTGATGAAACTTGATCAGAATTCCTTTTCCATTTCCCGATGCATACTTGAAGTCCCTTTTTGAAATTCCCAGAGAAAAAAAACATAGTTTTCCATATATACATGCCCTAACAGCTATACAACATGCATATACACAGGTTGCACCATTACAACCCGCATACATCTCGTTTTATGCCCAAAATTAAAAAATGGTGTCGGGTTTCCATGTCATGTCACAGGATCCATGATCCTTGACCTTCCAGATCCTGGAAACATTTCGACTTGGCCCTTTAGTTCCATTTGAAGGTCATAAATGGGCCATATCCGAGCTGTGGAATGGGGTAGAAGAATTCAACTTTGAGATCAAAGTTACTCTGGAGAAATTATTCACTTCATATTGAGTCTGAATCCCTTTGTCCTTTTAAGTCTGAACACATTGTTCATCTGCCAAGCTCTTCCCTATTTGATGGAGAACCTTATTGTATTTCTTATATGATCTTTCCTTTGGTGGAGGATTGAAGTGGTGGAGGCCCAACTAGAAGGGACTTAATTTCTCGGTTCTGAGACGTTTCGACATGAAATTTTTTCATTCATACACTCTTGTTGATCATATTTTAATATAAATACTCTTTTCTTGTCCAATTAATGTCTTACAAATATTGAAATTGTTATTCCATGGGCATGTTTTTAACGAATATTGATGGATTATGCTATTATATTATCTATATTTATATATTATCATTATATTCTTGCGTATCTTGGTTGTTGAGGACAAGTTGCAGGTGTATAGCTTTGAGTCAAGTGCTCAACGATTGACTTCATCGAATGTTTGGACAAGGTAGGCTCTTTATCTTGTCTTGTTAGCATGTTTGTTTATATAACATACTTGAGAATAGGGTTGATTTCTACAGTCATTTCTGTCTGTTGTGGTTTACCCCCTGCCATAAACTTATTTTCCTCGTAACATAATTGGCGACCTTACTGGGGAGGGAATTTTCTTTTTGGGGTTTGGAGTGTTTTTATCCTTTCATTGCTCTCGGTTATCTTGAGTTTCTTTTCGTCTGGTTGCTTGACAACCTATTTTCATTTTTGATTTTGAGTTTATTGGCCTTATCCTTAACCTGGTAGTGTTTTAATACATATACGCGGGTTTTCATTTGACAGACGTGTGCATACACGAGTTGTCAGTCTATAGGGTGCATACATATGCAGTTTTTCTTAAACAATCGCATACATCATCCTTGTTAGCTTGATTGCTGAGTTTGGTGTTTGTTGGGTAAGTTTTGATGATTGTTGAGTCTTCTTGGGTCTCTCCTATGACTGTTAAGTGCTTGCAGAGTGATAGGAAACCTTTGTTTGGTTGAATTTTCGGGCGATTTTTCTTTCTCATCATATTTTTCATTGGTTGTCCTTACATCCTAGGTTGGGTGTTTGCTTCTTGATTTGTCTCTTTTTTCTTACAATAGGGCTTATCTATCAAGTTGTTGTTGAGTCCTTGCATTTTCGTTTCTTTGTATTGAAAATACAAAAAAAATACATTTTGCATTATGGAATTTGATCTTTTGGGTTCTTATTATTGATCTTGATACATGCATGGAAAGATTGCATCTTATTTGAAATCACAGAGTTGAATTGAAAGTTGCATTTTTTTAAAAGATTATCATTTATTTGAAGTTAGGACTTTGCATTGTATTCATATTCTTTTCTTTTACTTGCCAAGTCATAACATCATTAGTTTCACGACCACATCTTTTGAGTAAACAAAGCCACTAAAAGTAACATTGATAAATTTAAAATTAATTAGAAACGATTTCATTTTTTAGGGTACACAAACTAGCTTAAGATTTAGAGCCTTGGTATAGGATTTTTTGAGTAAACTTCTCCAAGGCTATTAAACTCAACATATGTGTCTGACTAAGGGAGTGGTGAAATAGATTGTATAATTGGTAATTTCAGGAGGCTCCGCTCACACTGGAGTTAAGCACAAGGTCACACAAAGTTGGTTGAGGATATATCCCTCCAATAACTTCTTAGTGTCAAAGATATTTCTGGGGATCTATTCATATATGGGGGTCTTGCTAGTACCTTTACCTCAATGAGAGGTAGTGCTTTCGAGATATAAATATTTGTTACCCTTCCCATACGGTGGAACTGACTTATGACTATTCTCTTGTGCATTGGTTATATCGTGGTGGCTTAGTTGCTTGACATAGGTAGCCACATAGGTTACTTACAGGGGTTATTCTGCAGGTACCCTGGGTCAGATAAGGGTCAGACAACACATAACCTTTATGGAGGATTACCTCTCTGAGGGGGATCTAAACAACTAGTTGTTAATCCCAAGAGGGCCCTTATAACTTATTTTGATACCTCTGATCTTTTGAAGGGAGTCTCAAACCCCTCTTGGGTGAGGCATACCTACTCTAGTGAGGGAGGCCCCTTTTCATCCACTATATCCTGTTTGTGTGCATTGGATTTTTTGCTTTACTTTGATGTGTTCTCTGATTATTAGTTGGACTTAGGATTTTGTATTTCATCGTTAGTTTTAATTTTTATGCTTATTTGAGCCCACGTGAATCTCTCAGTTAGCATTACCCAACCCATGGTATTGTCTCATTCCATGGGGACAAATCCTTTTGTATTTTCAAGTGGTATGCCAAATCATGATACTTAAGCAATAACTTGGGCCTCTAATATTTTTTCTCATGGTATGCCAGACATGTCTTTGCACTTTCCATCCTCTATCTCGTCGCCTTATGTGAATACTATTTTTGGGTCTAGAGGCATGATGCCTCCTTATTATCCCTTTTCGTTTGGTGGGAGTCATATCCCTCAACCAATTCTTACGGTAGGAGGTTGTAATATTTCTTCCTATGGATCCAATCCTAGCTTCATTTTTCCAGGAGCAAGTGCATAATTGGGTGGTCATTCTACTTATTACATCCTGTCCATCTATCCTTCTTTCTCTATGTTGGTTCCTATGAACAATTTTCCCATGGCGGACCTCTGTTTTTCCTCTCGTGTTTCATCCAGAGGGAGTCATTTTTATAGTATGGGAAATCCCCTTCACAAAGTTCCTTTGTCTGGGGGAAACATATATCCTCACCTGAGTAACCCTTGTCATGTCAATTTCTCTTCACAAGAGGCTTACTCGGTGACAATTCCCTTACAACCCTTTATGAATCAGTTTGGAGGAGGATAACTTCCTACCAGACAGGGCCATGGTGTATACCAGAACCCTTCCTCGCATGTAATTTCTCAAAACCATTCTTTCCTAGAATCTTGGTCTCAAATACCGCAACCAAGCACCACCACTAGTCCAATCATTGCAAGTCATACTAGCATTATATCACCAACCTCTTCTAGTCATGTTGGAGATAGGTCAACAACCTCTGCAAGCCATGTTGAAGGCCAAAAACCAGCCACTGTGAGTCATGTTGGGGGCACAACTCTAGTCACTCCTAGTCACACTACACATACATGACCAACCTCTACTAGTCAGGTTGGGGATTCATCACTAACCTCTGCATCTACTAGCTTGGTCGCGAATGTTTACATTATGAAAGGTGACGCTTATATAGTGACCAGGGAACATGACTACGAAATGACAAAATCTATTGAAAAGGGTAAAGAAGCCACAAACCCAATAGTTCCTCTCCATATCATGAATACATTGGGAGAAACAATGACACACATCCTGAAAGGGGCATTCAAGAAAGATTCTCATAATTCGAATGTGAGGGCTGCCCAGAACTACTCTATGGTGGAGGATTTGTCACAAACCCCTTACGCGATGTCCTCTTTGGAATTCCTCCAGAGATTCCCTTTGTAGAGAAAGGCTCTGTTATCTGCAGAGACTTGTAATCCAAGAATGATCATGCTTGATACGACCAAATTGAATCCTCATCTCCCTTACCATGTTGCGTTTAAGATAGTAGTGGCTCACCCCACAAAATATTTTACTTGGAATATTTTTCGTATGGTGGTTGATGAGGGAGCCTCAACTTGTGTGATGTTGTTGGCATGTTGGAAGGCCATCGACTAGCCCGTTTTGTCTCCATCACATACTCTGCTTACTACTTTTGATGATCATTCTTTCAGACCACATGGAATCATTCCTTCTTTCCCCTTGCAGTTAAGAGGGAAGACCGTGTGCATAAAAGTTGAAGTGGTCGATGCACCTCTTGACTACAACCTTATGTTAGGAAGGAGTTGGACCTATGCAATGCATGCAGTGGTTGGCACAATTTTTTTGGTCTTGTTGTTTCCACGTGAGGGCCGAATTGTGACTATTGACCAGTTGTGCTTCTCCCATCTTGACCCTTCATCGGGGGCATCCACGGTCCCGATGATTGATAAACCTCAGCCTGAAATCATCAATGTAGGATTTGGTTTGTGTCCACCATTGATGGGTACTTTCGATTACCCACCTCCTTCTGGGAAAACCCCCCCTTAAGACTACACTAGGGTTCAGAATGTAGGTAGATCACAACCGTCTAAAATTCAACTATTTCTCTAACTACCCCAAACATACCCCAGATGCATACAAGAAAAGAATCAATGAGAAGGATCGGGTAACTATACCTCTACTCCATGTCTGGTGATGATCCTCTTGCACTTGATAGCTTTGTTGACTGCACGCCTCCTCCCAAGGTTGTCCTGCATTCAAAGACAAACAAAAAAAAAACTACAAGCATGAAATTCATATACAAATAAGGGTTATATGTTAGAATAAAAACATAAATCAAATGAAAACATTCGATATACCATGATTTGGGACAGGAAAAATACTTATTTTATTGATAATACAATGATCACTTACAACCAAAGCCAACTACTTCTCCATGAACGTGGTCTGGGATCCTCTTCACCAAGCTCCAAGTGCACCTTTGTATGGCTTCTCCTCTCAACCTTCTTCTTGGGAAGTAAAATGGGTTTGTGATGGAGGAAGAAAGGAAAATTGGGGAATGCAAGGGAAATTCTCACAAAAGGGCTGCAATTAATTGGGGCAAGGAGGGGATGTGAAACATGAAGAGTTTCATTGTTCTTATGTATATATGTGGAATGAGACCCCAACACCTCTTTTTATATGGGAAAAGGATCGTTATTCGATTGGGTGACGGGCTATAGGTGGTGGATTAGTTGGGAAACTACCCAATAGCCCATAATCTCAACGAATTCCTTGCAACATTTTCTTTTTTGAAACTTTTGCAAGTATACATGAGCTATAGTGGTGTAGCATGCGTACATACGTGGGATGTAGTCGTGTAGCAAGAATATGTATGCAGGAATTAGTGGATTAGGGCATGCACATCTTCAAAACATGAGTTTTTTATAAGAGCAACTCAGTGATGGCTTGAAAAAAATGCAAGTAAGAGGGCCAAAGGCTAGGTATTCATGTGTAGAGAAATTTAGAGCTATAAAAGATGCCCCCTATTGTGTGAGGTCAAAAGAGCATTTGATGGCCGAAATAAATTACAAAATCTTCACCAATGTACGTAACGAGTGAGCCCAGGACCAGAGTTCTGGAGGTGCCATCTGCAAAATAACAATTGTCTCATCGAGGTGGAAATAACCATTCTTGAGATGAAATGGATCATGGCTAGCAATCAAATACACTACAAATCCATGTCATATAACTATATAAAGTGTAGCTGCGAGTAATAGACAGTGGATATACATCTCAAAATCAAAGATATACAAGTATAGTATCCATCTTCAAGAAGCCAATAATGCTTACTGGCTGGAGATGAGGTCTTCAAAGCTAGAGAAACAACTTCAAGATCTTCCAAATTTGGGTAGGAGCACAATGTGAGTGTATGAATTCACTACCCAGAGGTCTTCAATGACTCGTTGGGAAAAGACAAGAGGATCTCGATGATCAGGCATAGAACTTCATTGATTTTGAACAAGGACTTGATTGGACTTTTTGGGATGGCCAGACATGAGGTCAAGAGACAAACTAGAGAGAGGATGACTCAAGTTGGGTGAAAATTCCCTTGGAAAAAAGAACGAAAGATGATTAGACTCAGGCAACAGGACATTGACATAAGTTCACCATGTAGGAGGCAACACAAATTATCCATGTGTTTGGAAGAGTAACCAAATGGAGGAGGACACAAATCTATGTTGTGAGAACAACTTCCTAAGGTCATACTAGATACCAATGCTTGACGAACAAAGGGAAGGATGTGCTTTGTCCAAGGGAGACTCATTGTACTGACAAACAAGAATATATTTTTCTCGTCCCCTCTTTTTGGGTTTTTTTGATTTTTTTTTTTTCAATTTTTAAGAGATTGAAAAAGAATAAAAGAATGCTATGTTGCAAAGGAGGAATGAGTGTCACAAGCAAGCATACTAGTTCCAAGCACAAGGAACACACTAATTCTTAGAGCAAGGAGACATGTGCAGGAAAAGGATACTCGGGGAAAGATCCTCCATGGTTCAAGATCAATTACTACTTCTGCAATAGATCCGATCAAGGCCTGTAATGATATTTGTTCCCACATGTATATGTAAAAAAATAATCAAGATACCAAAACCTCACATGCCACGACTGGAATGATAATTGACTACACAACCAAACAACCATTATTGAGAAAAATTCAAAGGCGATGTAACCATGCCAATATAAAACAAAACACTCAAGGTGACTTAGAAACCGAAGCAAATAATCAACACGCCTGTCAACAACAGTGGCCAAAATGCGATTAGTAATGCGCAGTGTGTAGCTAATAAAACTTCATGATGCAACTATTTCATTAATCAAACAGCAACAAACTTCCACAATATAACTCAATTATTTGTGCCGAGCTATTGATTTGGACAATCGGGGTTGACCGAGATGCGCACACTTGAGCTTACTCAACCGACAATAGAATATGCAATATACTCAGTCCAACAATTCATTTTGCAAAAAAACCTATACAGCACACAACTTGCGCAAGCAATCCCAAAAATCGTAGCCAATCCTAGCCATCAACCGAACATCAAAAGTGTGAATACTAGTGAATGTATGCAACCTAACAAATGCCACTGTGGTAGAATAAACCCAACTAAACAATCCATGGTAGCTTATACATAACCAGGCACCCAATCGACACAGGGTAGAGGCCCTTCTATTTAAAAAACACTGAATTACCTAGCATAAGGCAGGTGACTGTGACCTTAAGTACAAATGTAAGGTTAATGCTAATATCACAGATGCAGTGACTAGTAACCATACCAACATGATGACTATACGACCCACAGATTAGCCTGTGCCCAAGGTAATAGACCAAAATAACTGGAAACCACTTGACAAGTGCGGAAGTTTCCCTATACCAGCCTAGCCTGGAGGGTTAAGGGTTGGCAGAGTAGCTATTCACAGAAGGAATAAGACTTATTTTAGTGAGACTTCGAGGTCGAAGGTGTACGCCTAAGGGGTTGTGGTGTTTGTAGTCGGGAGACAATCCTTTTGCAAGGCCGAAACAAGAAAACATGGCTCTCAATTTAACCCGATAACCACGAAGACAATCACCCATCCATGATTTTAAACAAAGCCCTCCGACCAACACGCAGTGATAACAAAGAACTATACCCAGGAAGACTGACATTCCAACGAACTCAAACTGATACAAGCTGAAACATCTATTTTCATTCAAATCCAAAATTCCACATAGTTGTAGCATTCAGGACAACACAAACCCACACAACTGAGCCATAATCATTTCATAACTAGAGTGACATCAAGAATGGACAAAAGAGACATACCTGTTGATCGAAAACCTTTAGATGAGAGGTGGCCGAGCAGTTTCACCCTGCTAACAATCTGTAGTGTGAACACAACAACAAGATCAAACATTAGTCCGACTAGGGTGGCAGCCAACGGGAAGGGTAAAGATGGCGTGCAGTAAATCCATTTCGCCTCCACCCATCTCTAATTTAATCCACAGTACATGCCAATGAGCCTCTCATTAATCACCATTAATCAACCGAGGTATCGATAATATCAACATATTTAGGCCATAGCATAATCCAACCATTTGCGTCCACTTTGCCAAATGTGCCACTCCTGTTACATCCCCAACATAACTCAAATAAAAAGCTCATAAACTATACAATAGAATCATTAATATTAGTGTAATCACCATAAGAACTTTCAAGAGTCATTTATTCCAAAGGCCACCAAGGTTTGTAGCATATGCATATCAGATACCGATTGCATAATCAACGCATAACCAATGTATTATCACTTGCCAAGAATGTGCCACCAAAAACTTCCACGGTATGCATAATTTTAAAATTTCAAATTCCATTTTCTTGTTAGTTAGGAATTAACAACCATCAACAAGTATTCTATTAATATAATATCGCATAGCTAGTTTTTCCTTTTTACTTTTCTTAGATATGTTGTTTGTTCTTCTTTGAAACCCCTTTCTGCAAATTTTGTTAACATTTGTTATGCAGTTGTAGGGACAAATGTCATAATGAATAGTGATTGTAGTATCATGTAGGAGAAAAGACTAATAAATGAAAACCATACTTTCATCGACCATGAAACCCTTGTAGCACCTCATGATAACATGGAAACATGAAAAGACTTGATCCTTCAAATTTCAAGGGGCTCCCACCTACTAGTATTATTTAGTATTATAAGAAAAGCTTCAACAACACTTTATGGGAAAAACTATGTTGGCGATTTCAATCATCAACAAACTGGTGACTCCACAGGGAAATTTGTTCTTAACAGATGAGAAATCAGAATCTGTGGTTTCACATACTAGGGACAATAATCTCAAGAAAACATAACTCGAACGATTATGAAATAGGGGGAAGTGAGCAGATTTAATGGATAGAAGACCGAGACTTTGGGAATAACTCATGGAAAATGTTTATTATGAGGGGTTTTTACCACTGTATGAATAACCATAGGCCAGAATATGTTCTTTGATCTTCCAGGAGGAAAATTTTGTATTTTCTCTTAAACACTGAATGAATGAAGAAATGGCGAGAAGAAGCGGGAGATAACCAATTCTTTATAACCCAACAATGGAAATATATAGAAATTTCAAGGTTCCTTAAGAGATGTCACCTTAACAGTTGTGTAAGATTGATCGTTATAGACTAACAATGCTTGCGGGAGTGTTACTATGGAAGACATGATCCAAGATCCTAAATTGAGCACTCTAAAAGATGTTAAAGACCAAAACCCAACATAAAAAATAATGAAAAAAAAGAAAAACAACAGCAGTAAAGATAGAACCATTCAGAAGGTAGAAATAAAATTCAGCTCATAAGTAGAAATCAAAATGATGTAAAGCAGGAAAAGAGTACAAAAATTGAAAGAAGAGCTAAACTACTAGTACACAGAAGAATACCAAACAACGTTGAGCTTTTTACGTTGGTTCCATGTAATGCTTCAAGTGAGAATCGTTAGTGCTGTAGGAAAACAATCCCTTTTGCAAATATTTTAGAATATAAGAATTTGTACCTAAGACAAAAGAAATCTTGAAAGGACCTAGCCATAATTTCTGAATTTTTGAATGTCTTCCCTTATCAGCGTGAGCCGAATCCCATAGTAGAACCTTTTCATTGACCTTAAACTTGACAGTCTTGACACTCTTTTTGAAATATTTCTTAATGGTCTTCTGTCTCCTTTTAATATTATCCAAAGCAAACACTCTTTGTTCTTCCAAAGCTAGTAATGCATTCATTCTTTGTGGAACATCCAAAGAATTTATTTCTTCAATCTGTAGCATCAACCTTAAGGAAGAAAGTTCCAGCTTGGTTGGCAGGAGGGCTTCTTGACCATAAAACAACTGGAAAGGGGTACAACTAGTACTTACCTTGGCAGTAGTTCAATCGACCCAGAGGGCATAAGTGAGGAGGGTGTGCCACTTACGAGGTTTATCCTCGATTAAACTTTTAACGATCCTTACTGGATTTTTATTGGTAGACTCAGATTGACTATTTCCTTGGGGATAATAAGATGATGATGTGAAATGTTTAACCCCCAACTTGGTTAGAAAATGAGTCAACTTAGCAGAAATAAAGAGGGGCCATTATCTGTAATAATTTCTAATAGAAGACCAAATCTGGAAAAGATATTATTTTCAAGGAATGAAATTACCTGATCATCTGTGGAATGTTTAAGAGGGACAGCTTCAGCCCATTTCATAAAATAGTTTGTGGCTATCAAGATAAAAACTTGCCCAGCTGAAGAAGGAGGG
>JASDQU010947920.1:0-12762 GCA_032191745.1 Picea mariana
GCTCATCTGCTCCAGGTCCCAATTGATACATAAGTACGCCTAAATATGGATTCTTTTATTCAATCGGCGGCGCTCCTCAAAATAGTCACGACCGTGACCCTGACGTCTCCCTTTGAAGTCTTTTCCATCTTCCCGTGCAGGCGCGCACGACGAGGTGCGGATGCTCCTGCATCACAAACTCTGCTACCATGGTATCTCTGGTAAACACGAAAAAACAATTGAAACTTTCTTCAAACAACTATAGATCAATAATTTCGTCAAACGCTTTTCCATTAGCCTCTGTAAATTTGGTACCCAAAGCATTGTCAAAATTTGAAGTATATAGCATTGAAGCCTTCTTGATAACCCTTTATAAATTATTTTCTCTATCATGGATATTGTTTTTCCCTATACATAGTGATTCCTCTCTTATGAAGTTAGCGACTTCTTCCTTCTCAAGCCAGTCATACCTCGATTGTGCCATGTGTTTTGAGCGATATTGATCGTCTGTCTTGATTGATATTTTTTGATCAATTGCCCCCTACATTTGTACCCAATACCTTGTTTTCCTCTTCATGAAACATGCTTGTGAAGTAATGTCCACCTCCCCCTTTTCCATCACCAACTCCTCTAAGTACAATTCATTCGTTCCATGTGCCACTATTATTACAAACGTGCAAAGAGAAACAAATATGACAGTGCACATTGTTGTTGTAGTTTGAAGATGCTAAACCTTAAAACAAAGTCTCTCTCCCAACTAGTAATATAATTATATCAATGATTCATCTTATTTGTCATAAATATATGAAATTGTGGAAATATCACATTTTAGCAATATTCTTTTTTTAAAACATGTATAGTATAATAAACCATGTTTTATTTGGGTGAAATAACTCAAAAAACTTATAACCCTTGTTTCTCATTCATCTTCTTAACTTATACATAATAGCCATATACATATATTGAAATCCATAAGTGTAATACAACAACATGTTTTATAAACTCTAAGCTCATTGCACTTACATTATATTCATAGAACATGTCTTCTTTCGCTTACATACATTGTTTTGACTAACTTGACTAACATTGTAGAAATCCATAAGTAATGATTTCCCTTAATTATTATGTTTTTTTCTTTTTTAATCTCTTCCCATATTTTTTAGCTTTCTTTGTCATATAAGCTCATTGCAATTACATTATATTCATAGAATGTTCCTTCATTCACTTACATACATTGTTTTGACTAACTTGACTAACATTGTAGCAATCCATAAGTAATGATCTTCTTTAATTATTATGTTCTTTATATTTTAATCTCCTCCAATATTTTCTAGCTTTCTTTGTCATATAAGTTCATGATATTTTTATTAAGAAATAGAATTGAATTTTAAAATATATTTATTTAGTTATTAATAATATGTGTTGATAATGTATGAAATGTTTTTTAAAAATTTAATTTGTAATTTGATGGTTTCCAACATTCAATAAACTTATTAATTTGTTATTTATCTTTTATGATAGATTATGTTAAATTTTTTATTATATTTAATGGTAAATTTCTCTATCACAATTAATTTCACTATCAATTTTTATCATTATTAATAAACAAGTATTTTATGATTCCTTATTTACTTGTGATTGGTCTTACTTTATCTCTAAGATTTTCATTCTCTTTTATTTTTTTATGTTTTTAACTTTTTATATTAGTTGAGAATCAACATGGAGTAAATTTATACATTCATTGGGTAGAAAGGTTTTATAAAAATGTATCATTCTTCTATTTAGTTATTAGATACAAAGAAATCCAATACTTTCCATTAAATACATTAAAATTTTCACATATATATAGATGTATGTATAGCTTTCTTTGATAAGTTATGGTTATTTTTTTAAAGTGGTGGTTTATAAAATTATTTACAAGTAAATTATATATATATATATATATGAAAGTGGTAAAATTTATCCTAACTTAATTTGCAGTGATGATGTGATGCTTATTTGTTAATGTAGGTTTACTCATCATTGTTATTCAAGGAAAACCATGCCTCAAAATGAAACACTAGTGGTCTGTAAGGGGGCACACTTCCTTTCTTGTTAGAACCTATTTTCTTACATATGAGGAAGACAGACTCTTAGCCAATAAGAGACAATTATAGGTCTTACTCTAGGATGTCAATATCCTTTCTGGTCATTGTTGTAACTACTTTCATTGAAGTCATATAATTTTTAATAACATTTCACGTCAACTCTCACTATACTTTAACATTTTATATAGGAAACAAATCATAAAGAAAAAAATATTTACATATTTTAGATTTCAAAATACCAATATGAGTAGTCAAATAATAACCACAAATCAAAGTAATTCAAAGCCTCTTAACATGGATAAAATTCCCACAAGTCCAAGTGATACCATTACTATTTACATCGATAAAATTTCATAATATTATCCAAATAATAATCACTCTTCAAAGTAATGCAAGGTAGTTCTGTAAATATAAAGTGAATCTCACACTAACAAAGAACAAGACTTCACATAAGCTAACTTTGAGATTGATATTTTAGGTTGAAAAGATTAAGACAAGCTTAAGGAATTCCATTCCCAATTTGAGAAACCTTTTGGCTGCATTCACAGGTCAGGTCTGTGTCCATTTACTCAACACTAGATAGATAGAGTGGTATCACTAGTGGGATTCAAATAAACTACGAATGGGGAAACAAAATGAAGTGTCCATTTTGATATCCATTATCTCCAAGTTCCCCTGTTGAAATATTGTAACTTCGAAGAATATTCTAATTTTATTTGAGTTATTATCTTATAGATAAAATCCCCTTTTGTGAATTGATCATGTCGGGACTTGTATAAGACCAAATCCCCTTTTGTGCATTGGTCAAATCATATTTATATAGTGAAATTTGTAAATCTGGCCCCTAGGGTTTATAAAGTGGTTTTAACCACTCTTGGAAGAAGTCGGCCCTACTAAGTGAAGAGACATAACCCTAGAACCTCTTCAACAAGTATTTATAAGTGAGGATGACACCTCACTTGTTCATTTGGTCACTCACTCATACAGTGTGCATATTTTGAAGGCATTTGCAGTTGCAGTAGGAAGGAGAAGAGAGGCTCATGCTCAGTCCTAGTTTATTCTTGGAGTTTTTTTCTTAGTCTTGGCATTGTATTAGAAATCTATTATTGAGGAAGTTTTTGTTGGGTTTTCTCCCCAATGAGGGTTTCCCGGGATAAAATGTTGTGTACCTTGTGATTGTATTTCTTTTAGTGATCCTCTTTATGTTGTATCTTTGGAAATACATTGATAAAATTGAAAATAACCTAATAACATCATTAAAAATTAACATGGTATCAGATCTTGATTGAATAGAGTACCTTTCACTGGGTATCTAAAAATGTCATTGTTGTCGTACAAGGAAATTAGGGATTTTTACTGAAGAGGAATTTTTGACCAAAACCTATATGGGGAAGTGTACCCTACCCTAGCGCATCTCTTGGCATCTTGAGCTCACCTTTCCAATGGCCAGATTCTCCAGAAAGTCAAACCCTAGTTTTGGCTGGTACTAGAAAACCAAAAAACCAGAACCAGTACCAGAAGTACCAGTCCATATTTGTGTAGGTCAAGTTTCAAGGGGTAAAACTTGGAATTTTCTGAAACAATCAGCTCCAGTCAACTGACCTTAGCCCAACACGTCTCCTAGTAAATTCATATTCATTTTCTGAGCACTTTCATTTTCTGGTCATTTTCCTAGCTCCATGTCAAGATGTATGCAAGCACCAAGATCGTTGACAAGTTAGAAGGTGAGGAAACTTTTCGTGCCTGGAAGTACATAATTGGACTCATTCTTGAAGAGAAAGACCTTGTAAAATTAATAAAATAAAATGTACTAGAACCCAAAGAAGAAGCAGCCAAAGAGAATTACAAAAAGGATATGATTAGGTCCAAAAGAATAATTGTGGATTCCATTAAAGACCACTTGATCCCTCAAGTGTCTTCTAAGAATACTCCAAAATATATGTTTGATGCCCTAACCAGAATGTATGAAGGAAAGAAAATCAACCAGAAGATGAATTTGAGAACCCAACTCAAGAATACAAAGATGCAGAAAGGAGAAACAATTCAAGACTATTTCTCTAAGGTTTCTCAATTCAAGGAATAGTTAGAAGAAATTGGAGACAACTTACATAAATATAAACTCATAATGACAACTCTTAATGGTCTCACAAGACCTTGGGATGCCTTCATCCAAACTATTTGTGCAAGAAAAGAGAAACTCCAATTTGACAGTCTATGGTAAGAATGTGTTCAAGAAGAAGCAAGATTGGCCAACCAAGAAGCTATACTATTAAGAGATGAATATCGAGACCTAGATAATCATGCTAAAGAAGGAAAGAAAAGGTATCATTTCCAAAAGGAGAACAATTTTAATAAATAATCTCACCCTCTAAAGAGATTCCATAAATATCATAAGGGTCAAAGAAAGGGAAAAGACTTCTCCTCCTATCAATGTTATCATTGTGATAATATGTGACACATTTCTAAGAGCTATCCTTCCAGGAAGGAAGAATACAAGAAGAGAAATAAGAAAATACAGCATTCCCATGCAACTGAGGATGATGAGTTGCCCAAGAAGTTGACTAAAGAATAAATTTAAGATTATGTTTTATTTTCTTCCCTCTTAGGATCTGTGACACCTAGAGAGGATACTTGGCTCATAGATAGTGGTGCCTATAAGCACATGACATGATAGAAATACATTTTCTCTAGCCTTACAGAAAAGGACTTCCCCCGGAAAGTTTCACTTGCAGATGATTATCAGTACCCTCTCAAAGAAATGGGAGAATCCACCTACAAACTGGATTCAAGAAATCTGATGAGAATGAAGGATGTACTCTATGTACCATATTTGAAAAAGAATTTACTTTATGTATCATCCTTAGATAGGAAAGGTTTCAAGATTTCATTCATATATGGTGAAGTTCTTATGTGGCCTAAAATAAAAACTATAGAACATGCAGTTGTTATTGGAACAAAAGAAGGATGTTTGTAGAAGTTAAAAGGTCACTCAAATGTAGGCTTAACTCACTCTATTGAAAGTCCTTGTGAACTTTTCCATAGAAGGATAGATCACATCAACTACAAAGCCTTACCATATGTAAGCAAGGTAGTTACAGGTTTACCAGAATTTAAGGTTGATCATGAAGATGTATGGAAGGGATGTGCACAAAGAAAGAACATAAAGAATCCTTTTCCAAAGAGTGACAATAAAGTAGAAGGATTATTGGAACTAATCCACTTAGATGTATACGGTCCAATGCCATCAAATTCTCTAAGAGGGTATGTATAAAATGTATCATTTATTGATGATTACTCTTGTAAGACTTGGGTTTATTTCTTGAAATCAAAAGATGAAGTACTCATAAAGTTCAAGGAATTCAAAACCTTGCTAGAAAACCTCTCCGAAAGAAAAATCAAGATACTCAGGTCAAATAATGGAGGATACTACACCTCAAATGAATTTGGAATATTTTGCAAAGATGTCGAGATTAAGAGGGAGCTCACCACTCCCTATAATCCTCAGCAAAATGGTGTAGCAGAAAGAAAGAATAGAATAATTATGGAAGCAACAAAGACTATGATTCATGATCAAGATCTTTTAATGCACTTATGGGCCGACGCAGCAAGAACAAAAGTTTATGTCCAAAACACATTATCCCATAGTGCACTTGGATTCAAAACCCCCAAAGAAATGTTCACCGGAAAGAATCCACAAGTAATCCATATCAAAATATTTGGTTGTCCAATATTTGTACACATTCGAAAAGAAAAGAGAACTAAGTTGGATCCCTCAGGAAAGAAGGGAATATTTGTTGGATACTGTGAGGTCTCTCGGGCCTTTAGAATTTACATACCAGGTTACCAATATATTGATATCAACAAATATCTAACCTTTGATGAATATGAAACACTCAAAAGATCAAGGAAATGCCATTTTGAAGAAGTATATGAAGAAGAACCTGTAGATACCAGAGTTTCATAACCCATGAAGGAAGTTACAGTTACCCCTAATGATGAGATTCCAGAAGATCATGATATGATAGAATCTCAAGAAACTCCCCATATGACGATCTCTCATAAGAGAAAGACAGCTTATGCGAGATAAATTATTCAATATGTAGAGAATTATGGTGCCCCAGAAGGAACCATGAGACAAATCAAGAAACCTAATACATTCTCCAGCTCTATGGCTTTGATGTGTGATCTCATAGAAAAAGGAACCTACTTTCTTTGAGGAAGCCATTCAGAAGAAAGAATGGGTGAATGCCATGATAGAAGAATACCAATACATTATAAAGAATGATGTATGGGAAGTAGTTCCCATACCAAAGAACAAATATGTGGTATCTTCCAAGTGGATATACAAGATAAAACAAACAACCAAAAAAAGTATTGAAAAACATAAAGAAAGATTTGTGGCTCGTGGTTTTTCTCAAAAGGAAGGTGTTGATTATGAAGAGAAATTTTCTCTTGTAGCTAGATACACTTATATCAAAATCACCATAACTCTTGCAGCCAAAATGAAGTGGAAGTTACACCAGATGGATGTGAAAACAACCTTTTTAAATGGTGTTATTGAAGAATAAGTGTATATAGAACAACCACAATGGTTTGAATTTGAATATAGGAAGACTCGTGTCTACATGTTGAAGAAAGCTTTGTACAGGATGAAGAAAGCTCCTAGATCTTGGCATGGAATAATTGATAGTTTCCTGACGAGCTTGGGATTTACCAAGAGTAAAGATGATTCTAACCTTTACTTTGAGGTTATCAATGATGAGAAAATTATATTTCTACCGTATGTGGATGACTTATTCTTAAAAGGAGAAGAAAAGATCATCACATATTGTAAGAAGAAGCTCACTGCAGAGTTTTAAATGAAAGACCTAGGCCCAATGAATTATTTATTAGGTCTTGAAGTTTGGTAGATTCCATAGAAGATATTCCTTAACCAAGGGAAGTATGTAGTTGAAATACTAAAGAGATTTGACATGTTGGAATTTAAATCCATGAACACACCCATGGAAACAATTTTGAAGCTCCTGGTTGATACTTTGTCAGAGTTGGTTGATGATACTCTATACAGACATATTATTGGTTCGTTTATGTATCTAACAAATACCATGCCATATATATGCTTTTTTGTGAACACCTGGATTCAACATCTAGTAGATCCCAGACGTGTTAACCCTGTAGCTGCAAAGAATGTGATGAGATACCTTAAGGGTACATTGGATTTTGGTCTCCGTTATACTGGAGATCATGACTTCAGACTATATGGTTATACTGATTCATATTGGGATGGAAGTGCTTCTTATAGAAAGAGAACTTCAGGATGTTGTTTTAGTTTGTGTTCAGCCATGACTTCATGGAAAAGAAGGAAGCAATCCAGTATTTCTCTCAGCACGACAAAAGCGGAATATATTGCATCATGTTTCGCCAGTTGTGAAGTCATATGGCTTCAGAAGTTGTTGACAGGTCTATTCTATCTGGAGATGGAAGCCACTGTGATTCTATGTGATAACCAGAGTTGCATAAAGATGATGGATAACCGAGTGTTCCATGATAATTCGAAGCACATAGAGATACAATATCACTACATTTGTGATATGGTGCAGAGAGGTTTTGTAAATCTCCAATATGTTGGCATAGATGAGAAGGTTTCAATTGTGTTGACCAAGCCTCTGCCTCCTGTGAAGTTTGAGTACTTTCAAGACAAGCTTTGTGTTGCTCGAAAGGACCTCCCTCAAAAGGGGGAGTGATGTTGATGACACTATAGTATCCTGACCAACAACAGGTAGCTCCATTAGGATTTTATATCCTATGGGATTTATCATCCCTGGGAAAATATCAAAGGTCCAATAAGAACATCTATCAGATTACATGTGCATATATATGCCAGTTGTGGTCAGTAGTGGTATCTCCGTTAGGATTTAATATCCTAGGGAAACTTATGATTCCTGGGCAGATCCCAAAGCTCTGGTAAGGACAATCTATTAGAGTACCATGTGGTAGCTTTTTAGGATTTTATATGCTATGGAATCTTATGATTCTTGGGAAGATCCCGAAGGTACGATAAGGATGGTCTGTTCGAGTACCAAAAAATGTTGTTGTTGCACCTACCTCATTTTGTTTCCATATGATGATGTTGTTGTGTGTTAGCCTTTTGATGATGATGTTTTTTTTTCAACCTCATGTTGTTGATGATGTTGTATCAACCTCATTTTTTTTATGATGGTGTACCAGCCTCGGGTTGGTAATATTATTGTTCTATCTTAATGTTAATTCATGTTGATGTTTCAACTTCATGCTAATGATGATGATGATGCTACTCCAGCTCCATGCTGTGAATGATGATGATATTTATGATGAGAAAAAATTCTGATGATTTCCATATGTGTCAGTTAGTGTTCCAGATGTTGATGATGATGTTTCCCTCTCTCTCTCCTTATGATGTTGTATTGGGTTATGTCAGTAGAATAACCTTGTTTTTAAGGGGGAGTGTTGAAATATTGTAACTTCTAAGAATATTCTAATTATATTTGAGTTATTATCTTATAGATCAAATCCCCTTTTGTGGATTGATCATGTCAGGAGTTGTATAAGACAAAATCCCCTTTCATGGATTGGTCAAACCATACTTATATAGTGGCATTTGTAAAGTCATCCCCTAGGGTTTATAAAGTGGATTTATCCACTCTTGGAAGAAGTTGGCCCTACTAAGTGAAGATACATAACCATAGAACCTCCTCAACAAGTATTTATAAGTGAGGATGGCACCTCACTTGTTCATTCAGTCACTCACTCATCTAGTGCACATATTTTGAAGGAAGTTGCAGTTGCAAGAGGAAGGAGAAGAGAGGCACATGCTCAATCCTAGTTTATTCTTGTACTTTTTGTCTTAGTCTGCATTGTATTGGCAATCTATTATTGAGGAAGTTTTTTCTGGGTTTTCTCTCCCATGAGAGTTTACTAGGATAAAATGTTGTGTACCTTGTGATTGTGTTCCTTTGATTGATCATCTTTATGTTGTTGTTTTGGAAATACATTGAGAAAATTGAAAATAACCTAATAAAAACATTAAAACTTAACACCCCCTCTAATATTCGCACAATTGTTCCCATGGAAAGCCTTAGTGTTGAATTGCTTTGAATACACCATAAGTTCGTCTTTATCAACCTATAAGCCTCCTCAAAACCCTCTTTCCTTTTCAATTCCAATCCACTCTTAATCAATTCTTCCACTTTATCTTGCATGGATTTGTTAAAAGTAATGGAAGGAAAATATCAGTTGTCAAAATCCTGAGTGTTATCCATGTCCCTATTCCCACCGATAATCTCAAGAGATACCATCTCTTATCTGAAGACATAGGTTTTGGAGGCAATTCTGACCCTCTAAAATCAATTTGGGCTCCATCTATATCGGTGTAGCCATGGAATGGGAGGAGAATACAAATCCTCTAATCGTGAAAAACACCACCAAGATTCTGACCCCAAAAGCCATGCCCAACACCAGGGGATGAAGAAGAAGAATCTGATAATTTGAGATGTAAAACTCCCATCATTCCTATTTGGACTCTGCACAGAATACATCTCTCCCATCAACCTGCATACATTAATAGGATTGCATGTTTATGTTTTCTTATGGATTTATCTCATTTATTACTCCAAACATGTATGTTTTTGTTTCCAAATAATTCTGATTTCAAGACCAAATAATAGGGTTTGTTTAAAAAAATTGCACACTGGAATGAATGGAGGTCATTAAACAAGACTATTCAATCGTATACGTTTAGAAATTTCAAGATACATGTTGCGATGTTCTTCCTTACCAAGGTCAGAATCATTATCATCAAGAAACAAGAGAAAATGGAAGTAGCAGAGAGAATGGAGAGAAGATGCAACAACGTATATAACTGCAAAAAGTTAACTTAAGGAGTGAAGAAACGAGTGAGATTTGCAAAATTTAAATTTAAAGTTTCATTAGACATGATCAAATCATGAAATTGGCGTCCCATCATCATATCCTAATCTTACAAACAAATATTATGCCAGGGATCCTCCATTTTTGGTTGACAAGTTGTAATGTCAGCTTCTGGAAGAAAAATGCAATGGACAATGGTCAGATTCTATATCCATCATGCATGGATGATAGCATACATTGTTATGGCTATGGGGTACTATGAAAAACCCTGATAATTATTGGGTTGTTGCATGGTGGATAGCATCATCCCATCCACTACATCATCTTTAGAGTGTGGTGCGCTTCGACTACAACGTTGTTAGAGAAAATTCGAGTGTAGTGTTGTTAGAGCAAGATTGCACTTCTCGACAGATAATGACCACTAAAAAAATTAGTATTTTTAAACTATTTCTCATCTCTAAAAAATGAGTAAAATAAAATTCCATACACCACGGAAATATAGTCATCTCAAGTGGTTGTGAACCAATAAAAAATTATAATTTGGAAATCTTATAAATACAAAACTATATTTGTTTTCGGAAATAATATGGTATTTGATTTTAAATTTAGAAATAATGCATAATATCATGTCCACCCTACAAAAGGGACCAACTAATATAACAAAATGTGATATGTAATAAGTAGTCAACGATCGTTGACCACCGAGAAAAAGCTATAGTCGCTCGCCGGAGGCAGGGACTAATAAGGAAATCTTTCATTTGAAGACCTGTAAAGATAAATTCAAGGATGACGTAAAGGAGGGAAACTATTGGATATGTTGGTCCTGAGATTAAACTTAAGGCTCAAAGAGTAATGCCAGGCATCAGGAGTGTTTAATGAGAATGTTTTAAAAGAGTGTTTTTTCTACCTTTAGTTCTACGAGAAAAGATCCTTAAATGAAATTAATAATAGGACAGTACAGAGGCTGCATTTCGTTTTCTGAGTCACAATTGTAATATCAAATGGAGGGAAGGAAACTTACAAAACTTTTAAACAAAGATAGGCATCAATTGAAGATGATTCTCACCTTGTTTGCAGTAGAATAAAAGTAGAGAGTGCACCCTTGAACATGATATGAAATGCAGTAATTCAAATAGCTTGTAGGTCTTGCTTAACACAATTGTCGTCTGGCCTCCTTAATAATTGGGCATAATGTCCTGGTCATTTTTGTTTGTCGCCATATGTCCCTCCAAATATATTCAACAATGCAATGGAACACATTTGGGATTAGGGAGGAATGATAATCAGATGAGTAGCACTACATGGCTCGTCTAGGAATGTATAACAGGCGTAAGAAAAAGTAATCGTTTGTGGGAAGAATGAAAATGGAACAAGGTTATGATGATGAATTAGGGATAAGTGAATATTAGAATGTGAACGAATGACATAAGTGGTTGTAGGAAGGTAAAAGTAGGGAAGGGAAAAAGAAAGGGCACTGTGCATGTTTCCTTATTTGCTTCCAGTTATGCTTGCTTTCCCATGTTCAATACATTGGTTGCATCTATTCAATAATTCCACCACGAACTTTGAGGGATCAATTGTTTCATTTACCTGAAAAGTGAATAATATCCTCTCTGCCCGAGGCAACGTTTCTTGGATCCTTTTTATTTCCTGAGATGTGTCTTGGAGCTATGAACTCAGAATTACTAGCCATTTATTTATCTTAAGAAGATCAATTTGGCTCATTTCCTGAATAGTTGTTAGAGTTTCTTCTTTGCTCTTTCTAGAATTTTGTTGGTTAATTTCAATATCAATTTTCCCCAAGGATTCCAAGATATTAATTCCTTCAAAATCAATTAGCTTCTTATCTAATGATGACAACACTTCCAAGAAAGCGTCCTTTACCTCCCAGGCTAATATTTTGTTTTCTGTCAAATTTGTTTCCCAAACCTTCAGGTCCATATCACCTCGTAATTGTTCAGAAGCAGAGAGCAGAGGAAAATCAGAGACATTATCTTTGTGCACCTATATGATAGTTTTTCTAAACCTATCTCAGGTCAAGAGAGCTTCTCTTTCCTTGACATATATTTCCTTTAGATAAAGGTCTACTGCCTGGTAGAACTTTTGGATAACATCTACCTTCAGAAAAAGATCCCGCTGAGAAATTTATAGCTTCTCATTTATTTCCTGTGCTTGAGTTTGGAATGTCAAGATATCTATCGAGGTACATTCGGTTAGGTCCAATATAACTTTCAATTTCTTTATCAATTCATCGCGTTGAGTGACGAATCCTCAGTTAGTTTGTGAACTCTAATGGAGCTCCTCAAGGTTGGCCTGAAGCTGTTGGATTTGTTGTTGATCATGAGCTCTGATTTTCTCGAAGTCTTGACTAATCTTATTCCTTATAGTCTGTTCCATGGCATGTATTTGAATTTCCAAGTGCTCTGCCAATAGGCACTTATGTCACAGTTGTTTGGCCAAATTTTCCATAGACCATTGATTGGTCGTGGAAAAAGCACCTAACGAACTAGCGACTTCTTTTACGAATTGTGGATCATCTTGATTATTTCCAACATACACCATTCTCTGCCTTTTAATAATCACTCCATCCTTCTAGTGTGATTCACTTTTCACAATGGCCTTCCATTTTCTACAAAAAAAGAAATCCAAAGGAGGCATTTCTTCGGGCGAGATGGGGGTAAGATCGTCTACAAAAACAATTTTGGAATTAGGATTTCTGAGGTTGTATTATAGAGGTGTTAGTGATGTAATGGGAGTACCAATATCCATAGACTACTACTTCACTAGTGTA
>JASDQU010947920.1:13034-32843 GCA_032191745.1 Picea mariana
CCTTTGAAAACTGATAAAACCAACTTGTTGATTTGGGGGTAGGGTTTGGAATATGTCTTGTACCTCCTCATAATACCTAACTCCCCTGAATATTTCATCATACGAGGAGTTTTCGTGCACATATATTTTCATGTTGAACTAGGCTAGGTGGTTTTCAACAATCTTATGTGGGGCATGTATTTTGAATTCGATGTCAACCAATATGACCTCTTCCAGAGTCGTAACCTCCACTTTGGAGTGACCAAAATCCAGTAATGAAAACATGCCAACCTAAATAGGGAAAGTCAGCCATACATATTTTTGCGTTGCCTTCAACTCTTTGTTTATGCCTCTTGTTATTGTCTGGTAGGCCACTTCTCTGCATACCATTCGATCTAGTAAAAATCGTTGGAGAGCATGGGGAGGAATAGAGCACCCAAAAACTCTAATATAGGAGAAGTTGTCCTCAATAAACCAATCTGATAGCTTACCCGGATTCCCCATAATCCTGTCTGAAATTCAAGGAGGTGGGTGACCATACAGGGCTATATCAACAGGAACCACTACATTGTGATAGATTTCATCAAATAAATCCTTGGCATTTTCTTCCCATAACTTGGAATGATATAAATGAATGGGCTCTGCACTAGCCGGGGTGCAGCTCCAATTCATTATTGGAAAATGTGTCATGAAATAGATGGCGTCCATGATATATGCTGACATGTAAAAGGGTGCAGGTTGTCTCTTTGAATTCGTTGTCTTATATTTGGATATCCCTTTGGCCAAGTTATTGGACAACATTTTGGCCTAGTTGAAAATGTAACCCTCGGCTACCTCATGCATGATGGATACCCATTCCACCAAGAAGTGCGTAAGGATTTTATTCCCGAACAATCGACATAGCATCATGGCTACATACACCATATGAGCATCCAAAGACGTTGTGGTATATATACCCTAAGCATCAGTTATGAATCTCTCTAGGTTCCCCCACCAAGACGTGATTATATTAGGACAGTTGTTGTCGTACTAGACACACCCCTTTTGCTCGAACTTCAGAATGAATGTAGCATTGAATGTATATCTAGGATTAGGGGATAGTTTATATATTACTTGCATATGTTTTGGTCAGAAAGAGTTGACAACGACCTTCTTATGGTTGACGATGCTCCTGCTATGGATGTCAACATGATCCAAGACCCAGCTTGGCATGTCGTTATAAGGCATGAGCCTCGATCGTGCCTCTATTGTTTGCAGCTCTGACTGCGCTATATGTTTGATTTTAGTTGTATAAGTGTCTCCCTCTTCTTTGGAAGAGTCCTCAGGATAGTTGATGATTTCATGCTCTAGAATATTGAACACCTGCGTCCAATTTTTAATAGTGGTTGTGGCTCACGACGTGGTGTCCGATAGAACATCCACATTTGGGTTTGAATCCTCACTCGCCGCATTGGTATTTTTCATCATTTTTTGTGGCACCATAACTTCTAAGGAGACAAACCAAAATCACCTATTGTAGAGAAAATTCGTGAGTCTTTATAACAAATAAATCTTGCTAATTGCATAAGGTGAAAATGAATTCAAAATCAGAGTGATATTATTCAAAACATACTCATCGATTTTCATATATCTTCAGTGACGGAAATTTATTAACATTTGATGGGAAAGTATACCTTCCGCAATCTGTGTTTGAATCAATATCCTTAACTAGTCATAAATTCCATCAACATTTCAATGGTTTGCGTTCCAGATTTTTCGATCTGTCAGAGTGAGAACCTCCCGAATCCCGAATCCGTGAAAAGATTAATCTTTGAATAAACACTTGTAAAAATTTAATTAATCATGTTTAAGATGGTGCGTTAACTTCAAGTGTTTTGTGAGTTCGAACTTTAGGGAATTTCAATGTATATCGAGAGGAACTTCCTGAAGAAAGAAATGAAAAGCAATTATTTATCTGGTAATTTATTTTAATTCCTAATTAATTTTATTTAACTTGAAATATTTCAGGAGTTCAGGCTTCGAAAATTTTAGAATATCATTCAGGGGAAACATTTGAAACCAAAACTACGAAGTCATTAATTATTTTATGATCATGATTAAATTATTTATTTAACGTTTAATACTCCGATAAGATTCTTGACTTCCCTTTCTATCACTGATAGGAGAATAGGATTTATTTGTCTAAGTTTCTTCCTGAAAGGTTTGATACCATGTTTCAAAGGGATGTTGTGTTCAATAATAGAGGTATCATAAGTTTTCAAATCATCATAGGACCACACAAAAACGTCTTTATATTTCCTAAGAAAATTGACATACTTATTCTTCATTTGGGTTAGAAAGTATTTAGATATCTTGACCAGATTAGGATCTTCTTCAGTTCCTATATTATAGTCTTCAACCTCTTCAGGTTGAGGTCGTAAGGTAGACTTTAAAGGTATGTCATCCTGGTCAAACAATCTCTCTAAGGGGATCATACCTATGGGGATATGATTGTTCTTAAGTAAGATCATGCAGTGGTTTGTGATCTTATCCTGAGGGTCTTCACCTTCCTGCACGAACCAAATAGGATCGTTCAGATTTTCCTAATCTATGTGAGTCTCAGAAAACACGTTGACCATTTCAAGAAATTGTTTTATTTGTTCGTCGTATTCAAAGACTTTCCAGTGATGAAATTTTATTAGGATCAAAGGCATGTGTCTCATTTTGATGTGATATTTGAGTTTTAGGAAAGTAGGTGGTACAAAGGTCGCAACAGCTTTGGCTAAAGAGTCAGCTTGTTGATTTTCCATTATGGGAATAGAGTGAATATTAAAAGATGAGAAGAAATTCTCTATCAAATCCCAGGTGCAATTAATGTATGAACTCATCCTTGGAACCTTAGCTTGATACTGTTGTTTATTTTTTTCACAATGAGCTTTGTGTCACCATAAACTATCAGAGGTTCAATTTTTAACTTTCTGGAAGTTTCCAATCCTAAGACTAAATATTCATATTCACAGACATTATTCGTATAATCAATCTCCCACTGTAATATATATGAGAAGGGAATAATGTACTCATCTCCTAGTGCTACAAATAACACGCCAGCCCCTGATCCTTCGCATGACGAAGCGCCATCAAAAAACATTTTCCACATTCCTTCTCGACTATTTACATTTTTCCTTGTTTTTTCTACTTTTTTATTTTCTTCTTCTATACATTCTTCAAAATCATCATCTATAGATAATACACAATTTCCTAAGTCATGATCAACAACGTAGACTGGGTAATTATTGTGGTTTTGGGGGTCACTTACATTATACGCCAGTCTAGTTTCTATGTACAGTCGAGTGAATTGTCCACTGAAAATCGGGATCGTAGAGTAAGTCATGTCCAACTGAACTAATCCTCCTAATTTAGCACCCCAAGACCGTGATAGAAGCATGTCATACTTGGAAGATATGTCAGCAATGACCACATCCATAAGGATACTTTTTACAGGGATCTAAGCAAGATTTTACTACCAAATCTTTAATCATGCCTAGACACTTAACCTTTCTAGAACCAAATGAGTACAAGTCTTGATAAGGTCTAGTGATTTTGAGGCCCAGATTCTCCATGATAATTTTAGTCATCAAATTATGAGAGGCCCCATAATCTAACATAAAATTATGGAGTAAATGGTCATGAAAAGTTAGTGTAATATAAAATGGAACAACAAAATCCTTGTTGTTTTTTATGTGTGGACCGAACATGATCATAGGTCTTTCATCTTGTAGATTAATAACATCTGCATGACATTCGACATCAGAAAAATTTATCACTTTAGAAATTTTCTTTTTATATATCGGGTTTTTTGAAAGTTCAACCAGAGGCATGGGGATTTTAATTTTACTAATCTCATTTTATAAACTGAAACCTCCAACTATTTTTCCGGTTTCTCTGGTTGGAATTTATCTTCTGTATTTTCCGGTTTCTTAGTTTGCATTGTTTTTGTTTAAACTGGTTTTGTTTGGGAAACTTGTGTTTCAGTTGGTGTTTTGATAATTGATGCCTCATTCGTTTTACTTCACGACAAAATATTTTTTGGTGGAACATTCGTAGAATTTTTCTCTCTGGGCCTTAAATCATAATTTTGTTGGAGTTCAGCCATTATTGAATCAGCGAGCCCTTGATACGTAGAATCTCCCATATTGTTGATGATTTCCTCATTATTAACAAGGATTCTAGGTCTAAATATTTTTCATAATCCTTCCTGGTTAAGTGTGGCTCCAGATCATCATCACTAAGGTTATTCAGATCTTCTTCTAACTCCTCAAAAATTTTCATTTCATCTCTCTGCATAAAATTTTCATTTTTAAATAGAGCTTGGATCTTTTGATCTTCATTTTTTATTTGTATTTATTCTATCTAAGGGTTAGGTTTTCTCTTGAACTCATTCCTAACGTATGGATCAAGTTTGGCTTGATCTAATTCCATTCTGGATTTTTTTTTTTATAAATCTTTGATTATCTTGGCCATCTCAGCCATATTTTCTTCTGCAGACTTCCCAGATCTAGAGGGTCCTTCATGTTCTTTGAAACTCCTAGGTTCTTTGGTTCCCATATCAACATTAGTTTTTAATTTCCCGGATGCATCATATTGGATTCAATTTCTATGGCATCGTCCTACATTCCTGACAAAGTGGTCGATCTTCTTTCTCTTAAGAGGAGAGAAAAGTTAGGTTCAAACCCCCTACAAAAGTTACCTTTGCAGTAGGCTGAGAAGGTTTGACTTCAGCTGGGATTTTTTTATACAGTTTGTTGAACCTCTAAGTAAATTCAAGGACTGATTCGGAATTATTTTTTCTTAGATCCTCAAATTCGGTTGAATAATAGATATGGTCCTTTTTCTCTCCCTGTTGTCTTAAGAAGGCATTTTCCAAATCATCATATGACCATATGGAACCTACAGGGATCCCTCTGAACCAAGTCCTCACTTTTCCTTCAAAGTTTTGTGCTAACAAACTTGAGAAAACATCCTCATGTTCGATGCCAAGGATATCAACAAACTGATAAAAAAATGCTATGTGTCTTGTTGCAGTTAGATATCCTTATCCCATGAATTTTGGTAGGTTTTTCATATAATTTTCAGGAAAATCATGAAGGACGACAGGGAGGACCAAGGGAGCATATCTTGTAGCTACCTTGGAAAATATTCTAGGAGGCAGATCTTGTCTTTGACCTTGTCCACCTAGTCCTCCGCCTTTGGCGCCACCAACACCATCCCTTGGAATTATAGGAGAAGAACTTTGGGAGCTATAAAGGGGATTTTCAAAAACTTTGAGGCACTGAAGTGGTGACCTTTTGACTACTTCAGGATGTGGTGAAGGAAGTTCCAGAAAAATATCGTTAGGAGATGGAAAATCTATATGAGGAGGAAAAGGAAAACCTGGGCTAGTTTCCTCATATTTACAAGATGTATATATAGGAGAGATGATAGGGGATGAATCAAGGTATAAGGAGTACTCTTCAGAGTTTTTTGAAACTGAAAACTGTAAATGTGTTGAACCTGCACAAAATAGATCTAGCTAGAAAATACTACACACATTTGTAGCAAGAAATTGAGAAAGAAGAAGCAAGATAGAAAGAATGGAAGAATTCTCATTAACCGTATTCCACACTCAAAGAGTGAATAATTTACAATATATATAGGATAAATGAGTAACTAATGAGCCATAGTGGTGGTCTAGATTGATATGGATACACACCAATAGTTACAAGAGTAAACTGCCACCTAGTCTAGTCTCTTAGGCAGTTATGGGAGTGAACTGCCACCTAGCTGAGTTAACTAGTCAACTAGTCTTCAGTTAACTGACTGAACAAAGAGTAGTCAGTTGGTGATGATCCCAATGTTGCATGGTGACAAAACCAATGAAACATCTAAACTCAAATCAACTAGTCAAACTGAAGTGTCAACTGAAAGAAAATATTCTCCATGTGGAATATTCTCCCCTAAAATATAGGAGACTGGTGTTGGTGTCTAAAGATGTCCTAAAAACAACCTTAGTTTAACATTAATTTATCAACCCAGAGATTCATCTTTTATCTCAAGAATATCGACAAAGTCTATGCAGGGAGCCTAAAATCATGTAGCTAAACCAAATCTGAGTTCATCAACAATCAAGTTCCTCAAACGTTCACCAAAGATTCTAAGAACTAACTGGAATTGAAATATGATTACTAAGATGTTGTGAAATGGAAAGGAACTAATTAATCTATTGAATTCACTTAACTAGAAAGCAGTAATTGAATCTAACTAAGGACTTGCAAAATTAACTATCAATTATGAATTCTAATTACTGGAAAGGAAATGAAAAATTACTCTATGTGCGGAAAGAAACAACAATTATAATCTAATCGGAAGGGACAGCTAATGTAACTTTGCTGAAAGGAACAACTATTGTAACTTTAACTGAAAGGAACAACTATTGTAAATCTAAGGAAAAGGAACAGTGTGGATGAAAATGTGAGGAACTGTCAAGCAATAACTTCAGAAATGGAAGTCATAACAACAATCATTAATAACTAATCAAAATGTGTATCTTCTATACGCAACCAATCATAAAATCATTAACACACTTGTGCATTTATCCTTGGCTATTGTAAAAGAGATCTAAATCATAAGATGGAAATCAAACTTCAAACTGATACAATTACAGAACGAGACAGTAGCTCCTTCAGACTAGGCCCTCGGTCTTTAGAAGTACTGCTACGAGAAACTCAGAGCACAAAAATGATAAAAACACTCAAAACTTTCATTGATTCCATGACTGGTAAAACATTTACAAAAACTGCTTGCGCAGAACAATTCTGGATCTAATTACTTGAATGCATTTTTTTCTCTATTTTTCTGGATCTATTACCCTCTTATATATTACAATAGTTTGGGTAAATCAAGCTATCCTGAGGATCGAAATATCCTCAGGATTTCTTTACTATTATAAAAATACAATATAGAAAATGCATTATCTTCAAACTACTTTGCGCCTAAAAAGTCTTCGACCTCCAATAGCTTGCGCATAGCCAAAATCTCTTTGGTTATCTTTGATAGTTATTTGTCCAATTTTGCAACAAAAGAAAACCATTCCAATCATAATTTAGAATCTATTTAATAAAACTTTAATAACAACCCTAAGAGACATATTAATCATATTCTTTCCTATCTATCCCTAACTATCTAAAGAATCAATCAAAATCATATCATAAACTGTGGGAAAAAGGAAGATATTTGTACCTTTTTCATAACCCAACATACCCCCCAGCTTATCTTCTTGCATGTACTCATGAAAGATAGAGTCTTTTATGTAAACCAATTATACTGTAGGGAGAAAAAGTTGGTTCACCAGGTCTCCTGAAACCATGGCTTCTTTTGATTTCATCAAAAGCAATTTCTTGTTTCGTCAAAAACTAGTTTGTGGTGGCCAATAACAGTAACAGGATCTTTGGACTTTTGTGTCCTTAAAGCGACTTCATGTAATACAATATCTAGGAATAAAGGAAGGTTAATTAATAACCATTGCTTCAAGGCTGCCAACAATTTAAGATGGCGTGGCCGAATTACATCGTACCGTCCATTGCAGGTGATGTAGTGCTGAACTATCCCCGCCAATTCCTTCCACGGTTCACTGAGGGTACTGGGATTAAGTCCCTTTCCTTTTTTGTCCAATTCTTCCCCCAGTTATGTGAAAGATTCCATGGCTTCCCTCAGTTTCATGTATTTCCCTATCCATTGAATGCCTATGTTAGAGAGGCATGTGACCTCTGCTATGATTTCCAAGGTAACTGGTATTCGTATACCCTGCATCGTAGAGATTTCTCCTTGAAAGTTTTGAAAGAATTCCAGTGTGACATTTGTGTCATCTCCTTGCAAGCGGTTGAAGTATTCGGTCCACCCCAGGTGATGTAAGATTTCTCTTGCCTGTTATGTAACCCGGAGTAATGCCATCTCTCTGCACACACTTCTGCCACCCATATTTCTATGAGAAAGAAAGAACGACTATCGTTCCTGTTTATGAATTCGGTTAGACTAGCTTTGGAGAAGTAGATGCCAGAAATGGAAAATATTAGCGACGAAAAATGTATAAAGATGTGGGTTTTGTATTTATTGCAATCATTATAGCTAGTCGGGAAGTGTGTCTAGAAACCCCCTCATTAATGTAGAGGTTGTCCTCGACCATCAGTGTAGGCAGAAGCAATGAGTGTAGTTATTTCGGGTGAGAGGTAATGATTGCATTGTCGTCGTCAATAGGGCTAATCATATATAATTTTCAAAATGACACATGCCACCAAAAATCATTTAAATGATAGTCGTTTGATGTGTGGAATTTGTAAAGTTATTACACCTATGTGCAAAAAATGATTTATGGAGAAATCAATCAAAAATAAATTAAATCTGTTCATTTTTTAATAGTCCACATAACATAATATTGTTACTTTTCCCAGTGATTGAGTATAACTGATATGATAGCCTTATTTTTTTGAGTAAAGGAGATCTAGAGACACATAGAAACTTGGTATTTTGAGATAATCGTCCATACCATAGGCAGAGCCACTGCTGCCAGCAGGGTTGCCTTTTAACCCATAGATGAGGCTTTATCCTTAATACACATGTGAATCATCTTTTTCCAAGAAGACCATTATCCTGGTTTGGTAGCCATATGATGATAATGCCACTCACTAGATTGTAACTTAAGTGAACAAGACAGCTTGTGATGAGACCTCTTGTCCTTTGACAAAAGAAAAAGTCAAAGGCCATTACCCTGGTGTGGTAGCCATAGTGGGAATGTCACTTACGTTACTATCCTATGATTGTGGTAGGTTGGCCCGTGATGAGACCCCCCGTTCCTTATGAAAAAAGTTTTTTCTTTTTTTTTTGTATCTTTATTTATTTGTATCTTTTCTTAATAAATATTTGAATTGTCTCTCCCCAAAAAAACCATTATCCTGGTTTGGTGGCCAGATGATGATAATGCCACTCACTAGATTATAACTTAAGTGAACAAGCCAGCTCATGATGAGACCTCTTGTCCTTTGAAAAAATAAAATGTCAAAGGCCATTTCCCTGCTGTGGTGGCCATAATGGGAATGTCACTTAGGTTAGTATCCTATGATCATTGTAGGTTGGCTCGTGATAAGACCCCTTGTTCTTTCTGGGAAAATTTAATTATATATATATATATATATATATATATATATATATATATATATATTTGAAGGGAGGCTCATCTACTCCTTAAGAGTAAGGGATGGTATAAGGAAGTGTAAATATGTCAAGTAAAAGTGTGTTGAAGATTCCTTATAATATAGAGGCAGAATATCATTCGGGTATATCTGTATATGTAAGGGAAAGAAACAACTTATGGTGGTGATTGATTATGAACAAGGTTTAAGATATTTCCGAGAGATTATTCCATGAAATTTTTTTTTGTTAAGGTGTGAGGGACCATCCAAAAATAATGACAGATTGTTGTAATGACGATTAGAAATAGTGCTGGTGAAAATTAATTGATGAAAGCTGCACTTTCGGAGGAATGGCTAGCGTTTGAGTGGTAAAGAAGGGAACTCCAATCGCGCGAAAAGGAACGGTAGTTGTTCTGTTCAGAAAAGGAACAGCAGGTGTGCGAAAAGGGAACAACAGTTGTTCCATTAAAAAAAGAACAGTATGTGCGTGAAAAGGGAACAACAGTTGTTCCGTTCAAAAAAAGGAACAACAGTTGCGCGAGAAGGAACAACAGTTGTTCCATTCAAAAAAAGGAACAACAGTTGCGTGAGAAGGAACATCAGTTGTGCAAAAAGGAACAATAGTTGTTCTGTTCAAAAAGGAAACAACAGGAGAGTGAGAAAGGAACAATAGTTGCGTGAAAAAGAGCAGCAATTGCATGAGAAGGAACAACAGTTGTTCCGTTCAAAAGAAGGAACAACAATTGCACGAGAAGGAACAATAGTTGCGCGAAAAAGAACAACAGTTGTTCCGTTTCAAAAAGGAAACAACATGTGTGCGAGAAAGGGAACAACAGTTGTTCCATTAAAAAAGGAACATCATCATCATGAACATGTAAAAGATAGAGTCCGTATGATAAAACAAAACGAGAGTATGGAACAAAAGAAGGTGCTAATTGTAGTTATCTGTCCTGATTCTTGTTTCCTAGATGACTTTTTATAAACCAAAAAAAAACACTAACCACTTAGTTGGAAAACTATGTACAGTATGTACAATATAAATAGAATACATCATTTATGGAGTTGGGGTGGCTGGGTTACCTTCCCAGCCATCCAAAATCTACACCGTAGGGTCTTTACTTACTTCTTGATAGAAAGAATCTTTTGAAGGTGGCTGATGGTAAAGTCGCAGCCAGTGTCCATTGACTAGAAAGGGTGATCCAGACCCATCGATGGTGCTCAAAGTAACTGTGCCATTATCATTGACTTCATTAATTTTGTACGGCCCTAGCCATTGTGTCTATAATTTCCTAGGAAAGTCTTGAAATCTGGAATCATAGAGGAGCACCCAGTCACCTTTCTTGAATGATTTCTTCTTGATATGCTTGTCATTCTAGGTTTCTCTCTGTCACTATATAATAGCTGTGCACTCCATAGCAGACAAGTGTGCTTCATCCAATTCGTAGAGTTGCTGAAGGCATCGTTTATGTGCTTCTATAAGATTTAGTCCAATTTCCTGGGCCATTATTAGGGTCTTGATCTCGAATTCTATTGGGAAGATGGGTTCTTTACCATAGACTAGATGGTAAGGAGAGTAGCCAATGGTGTTACACCAGATTGTACGATAAGCCCATAAGGCATTTGGGAGCTCAGTAGCCCAATTATGTCGGTTCGTTGAGACAGTCTTTGTCAGAATTGCCTCTAGGACCTTATTGGTTCTTTCTACTTGCTCGTTTGCTTATGGGTGGTATGGAGAGGTAACTCTGCGCTTGATGTGATAGCTGTCCAGGGTGGCGGTGATTCTATGGCCTATAAATTGTGACCCTCCATCAGTAATTATTTCTCTAGGTAGTCCATACCATACAAACAATTTGAAAAGGAATTTGATGACTACATCTTCTGTTGCATTTGGTAAAGCTTCCACCTCTACCCATTTGGTCATGTAGTCCGTTGCAATGAGAATGTAGGCCTTTTGATTTGAATTTGGATTAAAGGGGCCGAAGAAGTCCAACATCCATATTTCAAATGATTATACAACTAGTTGTGTTTTCAAGGGAATTTCATCAGCCTGGCCTGGTTTTCCCATCTGCTGACAGTTGTCGCATGTCTGGACATATTTCTTGGCATCTCTAAATATTGATGGCCAGTAATAGCCCATATGTAAGATTTTGTGTACAGTCCTGTGGTATACAAAATTCCCCCCATAGGGCTCATCATGTCTTGCCTTCATTATGTCATAGATTTTTTCCTCTCGTACGCATCATTGGATCTGGAGATCAACTCCTGTGTGGAAACGATATCCACTAATCCAAGTGAATCATGTGCTACGCTCGACGATCAGTCGTCTTTCCCTGGATGATAAATGTGTCGGTAATATTCCCACTACTAGATAGTTTTCTACATTAGCATACCAAGGTGGTTTTGTGTCGACAGAAAATAGATGCTCATCCAGGAATTGATCCTCAGTTGTTAATGAGTCATCTATTTTTGGGAATCAGGACAGGAAGTCTGCGACAAGATTTTCTCTCCCAGGTCGATCTTTGATGGTGATATCAAATTCCTGTAATAATAACAACCATTGAGTGACCCGTCCAATAGTAATTGGTTTATTAGCTAGATATCTAATGGCAGAATGATCAGTATACAGGATAACTAGATAGCCTGTTATATAATGACGAAATTTATTGATGGCATGTATAACAACTAAGAACTCTTTCTCCATTATTGTATAATTAAGTTCGGCTGGAGTTAGATTCTTGCTAATGAAATAAATGGCGTAGGGTTTCTTTTCTTCTTCCTGTCCTAGAACAACGCCAATGGAAATGTCTGAGGCATCAGTGGAGATTTGAAATGGTATTTTCCAATTATGTCCTCTCAACACTGGTGCTGTTGAGATCAGTTTCTTGAGTCTTGAAAAAGCCACATCACATTTATCAGACCATTGGAATTCTACATTTCCTGTCAAAGCATGTAAAGGCACAGCGGTTTTTGAAAAAATTGGCATAAATCTGTGATAGTATCCTCAAGCACCAAGAAAACTACGTACCTCAGTTTGTGTGTGTGGAGTAGGTAGATTAAGAATTACCTCAATTTTTGTTGGATCTACTCTAATTCCATCTGCAGAAATGTAATGCCCTAATACCACACCTTCTGTCATCATCATGTGACATTTTTTGTGGTTTAAGCATAACCTGGTAGCGATGCACCGTTCTAATACCTTTTCCAGATTAGTCAAGGCTTGATCGAAATCACCACCATACGGAGTAAAATCATCCATGTAGACTTCAATCCCTTCACTAATCAGATCACTAAATATGCTCAGAATGGCCCTTTGGAATGTAGCTGGAGCGTTACAAAGTCCGAAGGGAAATACTTTGTAGGTGAACGTACCCCAGGGACATGTGAATGTCATTTTATCCTGATCTTTTGGGGTAATCTAGATCTGATTGTAGCCGCTGAAATCGTCTAGGAAAGAGAATAATTTATTCCTTGCCAATGTATCCAGGACCTGATCTATGAAAGGTAATGGAAAATAATCTTTTTGAGTATCTTTGTTTAGTTCCCTGTAATCAACTCAGATTCGCCACTTCCCATTTTTCTTTGGGACGATGAATAATGGGGAAACCCATCGACTATCTAAGATAGGGTATATAAAATTTGTGTCCAACAGCTTTTATAGCTCTTCTTTAACAATATCTCTGAGGTGGGGATTTAGTCTTCTTTGCGGTTGTCGGATAGGTCGGGAATCTTTCTCAATATAAATGTGGTGTGTGTAGAGTTGTGGATCAATACCTTTCATATCAGAGTACTCCCAGGAAAAATCTTGTTGGTATTTAGAGAGAGTTTGGATTAGCTTTTGTTGTTGTTTCTCTTCTAGGTTGGAATTAATGTTCAAAGACTTCCCTGGTGAGATCTCAACAGATTTGTTGTTGTGAACAATGGTAGTTAGAATTTGTTGTTCCATTAGATCTTCTAGAGGGTCTCTCTATGCTTCACATTCTAGAATAGCTTGGAGCATCTGGCATGTTGGGTTACTTATAGCGGTTGGGTTGTTAATAAACCCACTGATTACATCATCCTCTAGTTGATTCTTGTGCTTGAGGGCTTCTTCCATCATGAGTGGGGCACGCAGATCCTTCTTGGGATATCGTGGTGGTGGCAATTGCGGGTGTACAATCATTGGACTAGGTTTGGCTGGAGGATATAAGATGATATTCCTTATATCCCCTCCTTTAGCAATTGTCATTGTACCCGATCAACAACCTATGTACGCATCAGCTATCGCGAGCCATGGTCTTCCCAATATCAATGGATGCCCTTCAAGTCCATTTTTTGGGTTGATGATGAGAAAATCTATGGTATATTCCTAGGAATCAACTGAAATGGCTATATCATGTAGTGTCTTGAGTGGTTTGACCACTGATCGATCGGCCAATTGCAACATAATCGGGGTTGGGTCGAAAGAGTGAAATCCCAGGGCATTGCAGGTTTCCATAGTTAGAATGTTGATGGCCACCCCCAAATCGACTAGGGTATTTGGAAAGGAACAACCCTAAATATGCAATGTTACTATGAGGTTCCCTGGATCTTCATATTTAACTGGTGTTTCTTTACCCAAAATTAGATTAGATAAGGCTCCCACTACATGAACTGTTGATGATGAATTTTTTATTTTTCTGATGGGCTTCCTCCCACATAGCTCCTTGATTGTCTTTGCATAGATCGGTATGTCTTAAAGGGCTTGCAGGAGTGGAATTTTGATGTATAAATTCCTGAGTTCCCCTACAATGTCGAAGTTAGGATATACGGTGGGTTTCACTATCATCAGTCTTTCAGGGAACGGAGGAGAGGGAATTGCATCCTTATTAGAGTCTTGTGATTTGACTGTGTTCCTCCCTTGCCTGATTTCTTCTATTATTACCACAGTCGAGGGTGTTACTGCTGGTTGTTTTTCATTCCCCTATTCTTGGGGAATGTCATTTTGTTTGGGAGAGATGATGCACCCCGATCTTAACAGAAGTTCATTGCACCCTACTGAATTGATTTCCCCTTCTCCACTTTCCATGATCTGGACGAGCTGAGTTGGTCTGTTATTGGGATTCAGGTGGGGTTGGGCAGGTAATTGAGGGCGCAATTGTGATTGGGGATGGGAGTGGAGTTTGTAACAGAGGTTGGATTTGAGAGGTCATCCCCATAGGTTGGTTATTCATCCCCATCGGGTGCTGCCAGTTCTGGTTCCAATTTGGGTTTTGGGCAGTCGAGTTAGGCCATTGTGGAGGGTAGGTATTATTCGAATTTTGCCAAGATGAGGTGGTGTATTGTGAATTTGGCCAATTGGAACTTGTAGTTGGTTGATTTTTCTAGTTGGGGTTTGTGGAAAACTGGTTTGGCCAGGTAGGAATTGCATGTGGGTACTACTGGGGCTACCAGTTCTCATTAGTAAATGGCTGACCCTACCATATGCTGCCAAAATTATGTTGTTGATTATACTACCTAGGATTCTGCTGTTGGTTGTATTGTCCAAGAAAGAAAGAGGAAGGGTCCTGAAATGTATTTTGAGGTCGGGACTACCACTGACGGCGCTGATCCATCAGATACTATGGTTTTGTTTCCTCTTCTACTTCTCTGAATATAGCTTTCAATCCAGGAAGTGATGGGCATTCCTCTTTGTTGTGATCCTTGGCGCAAATAACGCAAACCCGAACTATATCCAAGGGGCATTCCCTTGGACCATGTTTCTTCCTACACCTGTGGCAAAATATAGCCAAGGTCTTCTCTTCCTCTACCTTTTTTTGTTTGGCCTGCAATACATCCAATTGTGTAGTCAGAGTGCTCAAAATATATGTTTTAAAGTTTTCTAGGAGATTATCGACTTCAGCTCGTGTAACACCCCCGCTGGTGATATTGTTGTTTCTTGTGAGGGACGTCTGCATTCCTGACCTGGTCCGTGTACTTCCTCGTGAGCACCTGATACACAATAAAATAATATCTTCATAAGTTTCCTAATAAATGTCACCTTTCCCCATTAAATTCAATGTTTCTACCCATTCATCTCTCATGTCTTTGATCAAATTTTCTTAGAGTACTAGACCTGGTAATGTACCATAGGGTGATCTTTGCAAATTATACTGAAATCTTTCGACATATTCTTCTAATGATTCATTTTCTTTTGCAGTCATTTGAAAGATTTCATCTTTTAGGTCTCTGGTTCTACAATAATCCTAATATTTTAACAAGAAGGTTTGTTTCATCTGGTCCCATGAATTGATGGTTCCACCTCTTAATCCCATAAACCAGTGTAGGGATGCTCCCTTCAAGGTAGAGGGGAATAGTTTTAATTTTTGGGGTTCAGAGGTGTAATCATACCCTCTACATAGGATATATAATTCAAATAGGAATGCATCCGGGTCTTCTAAAATCAGTCCATGGAAGGTTGGCAGGTTTTGTAAGGGGATTGCTTTCTTGGGGGCATTGGCAATTGGATCAACTATTGGATACTCCAGCATGGAGGTCTGGGGTTGTTGTTGATTTGCTTGTGCCATTTGCTCGAAAATGTGCCAAAAATTTTCAGGAGGTTCTTGATCTGGGTATTCTACTTGAAATTGTTGATTATTTGGTCTTCCAAGGAATTTGACTGCACTCCCTTTATCTGGGATTTCAGATATGCCTCCTGTTAGCACTTGGTAAATTTCCTAGAGGTTGATGAAAGAAGAAATTTACAAGGTAAATTTATCCAACCACTTTTGAAGCTAGGATCTAGCCCTTCCAACTTCAGAGAGGGATCTCTCTATATGATTTAGCTATGTTTCCAAATTTAAATATTAGGCTAGGTAAAGAAATAGGTCGGTTTTGTTGTTAAAGTGTTTTTTCGAATTGGTTGAGACAGTCTAAACATCCATTGGGCTATGGGGTCTGTGTTTTAATAAAATATGAGATCAGAACCAGAAATGTAAAGGAAAAACTTTCACAGGGCAAGATAATATAATCACTGGATCTTTTAATAGAATAAATGATGGACAGAAGAAAAGATGAGAAAGATAAATTCAACTAAGAAGCAGTTAAGAATTTCTTAATTGAAAACACTAGAAGATAAACACTAAAATATTTCGAGTCAGAAACAGAGTATCCAAGATAAATCCTGCAACATTCGTTACTCTTAAAGATTAGTTTCAGAAAACAATATGATCACAAAGCAAGAATAACATCACCAGTGAATACACGCAAGAATCATGTAAAAGTGCCTCCTCTTTATTAATGGAAGATCTCTTCAAAAATGTTACAGTCTGATAGCGTCAGGGTGTGAAGATCAACAACCCTCAATACTTCGAAAGGTGAAGTATTTATAACTCAATTACAAACGTTCCTGTCATAAATGACCAGGACGTGCTACATCTATTTTTAGCCTAACAAACTTAACAAATGTCAAAAATCTAGGAACTACTCAATGACTTGGTGTAACTGCTTGCTGATTTCTGGGTAGGCCGTTGGCGAGGTGTCTGCACAACCTCTTCTAACTGGACAAATGACTGGACTGGAGACAACTCATCTGCTAATCAATTAGATCACAAAGTTCCTCCCATCTAATATGACTTGGCATGTTGACTTTTTGCAGTCTTCGATACACCTCGTCCATGTCTATATACTTAGAAAATGTAGGCTTGGTGAGGAAAATGTATCGGATCTCGTGCTGGATGCTAATGTCCCACTAAAGGGCATCCAGAAATGCTTTGCTGGTGATGCTCCCTTGAATGCCTGCAAACTTTGAACTGTCCTTGGACACATCAGCCAGTCTCTTCTTGTAATCTGGGAGAGTCATCAGTTTATCATTAATAACCTTCAGACCAGGTAAACCTTTCTTTTGGAGAGCTTCAATCTTGTTGAAGAACCTTTGTACCCCTTGGTCCATGACCTGAACCTTTTCTTCCAGCTAAACATCCATTGGGCTATGGGGTATGCGTTTTAATAAAATATGAGATCAGAGCCAGAAATGTAAAGGAAAAACTTTCACAGGGAGAGATAATATAATCACTGGATATTTTAATAGCATAAATGATGGACAGAAGAAAAGATGAGAAATATAAATTCAACTAAGAAGCAGTTAAGAATTTCTTAATTGAAAACACCAAAAGATAAACACTAAAATCTTTTGAGTCAGAAACAGGGTATCTAAGATAAATCCTGCAACATTCGTTACTCTTAAAGATTAGTTTCAGAAAACAATATGATCACAAAGAAAGAATAACATTCAACTTAGAGAATAACATCACCAGTGAATACATGCAAGAATCCTGTAAAAGTGCCTCCTCTTTATTAATGGAAGATCTCTTCAAAAATGTTACAGTCTGATAGCATCAAGGTGTGAAGAACAACAACCCTCAATACTTCGAAAGGTGAAGTATTTATAACTCAATTACAAATGTTCCTATCATAAATGACCAGGACATGCTACATCTATTTTTAGCCTAACAAACTTCACAAATCTCAAAAATCTAGGAACTACTCGATGACTTGGTGTAACTGCTTGCTGATTTCTGGGTAGGCCGTTGGCGAGGTGTCTGCACAACCTCTTTTGACTGGACAAATGACTGGACTGGGGACAGCTCATCTGCTAATCAATTAGATCACAGATTTCCTCCCATCTCATATGACTTGGCACGTTGACTTTGAGCAGTCTTCGATACACCTCGTCCATGTCTGTATACTTAGCAAATGTAGGCTTGGTGAGGAAAATGTATCAGATCTCGTGCTGGATGCTAATTTACCACTTAAGGGCATCCAGAAATGGTTTGACGGTGATGCTCCCTTGAATGCCTGCAAACTTTGAACTGTCCTTGGACACGTCATCCAGTCTCTTCTTGTAATCCGAGAGAGTCATCAGTTTATCATTAATAACTTTCAGACTAGGTAAATCTTTCTTTTGGAGAGCTTCAATCTTGTTGAGGAACCTTTGTACCCCTTGGTCCATGACCAGAACCTTTTCTTCCAGCTAAATCATTAGACCTCTCTTGGTCAAAACTCTTTTGACCTCAAGGATGGTTTCTATTCTATCTTTGATCTTCAGCTCTTCCAGCTCTTCCCTGGTCTTAGAATTGAGTAACTTGATGATCTCATTTACCTGTGTTGGCATGTCTCCCAACTCTACTATGATCTTCTCAATGGCCTGTTTCTCCTTTGGAGCAATTCATTCTGCTCAAACATGACCTGGATCATGGGCCATATCTCATTTATGGACTTAGTGATGTCTTTCCATACACATTCTTTAACCTCGGCCAATGTCTTTCCTGCCACTGTTTGTTTCTGGAGCCGTTGTAACTCCTGCTTGAGCTGCTCTGTCACCTGCTTTTCTTTGGAGAGGCTGGTCTGGAAGGAAGTTTTGAGTTCCTAAAGGTTTTCCACTTCCTTTTAATCCTACTGATCTCTATCTCCTACAGGTTCATCTTTTCCATGGATCTAGCCAGGTCGGCTGTATTCTCTTGAGATGTCAATGGAGTTGCGGATGGGATTGTTGTTACTGATACAGTGCTTGCTCTTGAAATCGGAATGGCACTCAATGGAATGACTTCCATTAGCTTCATCTGCTCCTTCTATTTTAATAATCTCTCCATTTCAGCTTCCATTTCTTTGAGCTGTGCATTCTGCTTCATGAGCATCTTAAGCATTTCATCCTTCTCGCCTTCTTTCTCTGCTATCTCCTTCGCCTGCACGTCCTCTGTGGGCAGGAGTTTCAGCTGTTTTCTCAATGAGGTGATGTCAATATTCTTCTTCTTTATCATCTCCTCTGCTACTTTGATGTTTGAAGGATCATAACCGATCTTGAGAACCAGCTCCTCCAAAGTTTTAATTCTATTGTCTTTCGCAAAGGACGATATCTTCTCCAACTTGAGTTGTGTCTGAGCATTGTTTAGTGACACTTATAATTTTGTTGTAGAAGCGGAAGCATGTGCCAATGTATGGAATACCATCTCCCCTGTATGCTTGTGTAGATCCATCTGATCTGCTGGGTGCACGTCCTTCGTCTGGAATTCGAAGGTGGCCCTCTTGTAGTCCATGATTACCTTGGGTTCTGGTACCTGCGCCTGGAGGAAGGCCATGTGCATTCTGCCTTTTTCTGTGTCAAATGAAGATAGCAGCCTATGCTGTGCAGTTGACGTCTGCTTCCGAAACTGAGTGTAAGTACTGCTGGTAAGGGTCCGGTTCTTTTTCTTAATCATCTCGTACTTCTAAAAAATGCCCAACTTAGGCCCAGTCTTGCTTTGCTGAGTGTCCAATGGGGATTCTGTGGATTTCTTCGGTAATGCTGGGGTGATGTCCTTAAAGATGCTCGAACCGAAGGGTGGAATAACAGACTTGGTCATTGTGGTAGGTGGGGTTTCTTTTTCTTTTGTCTGACCGGGAACTGAAACTGTCTTGGGCCTCTTCGTGTGCAGCTGAAACTCTTCAGATGACACCTCCATGATAGGCGGAGATAAATCTTGTCAAGGCCTTTTTTACTTAGGGACCTATGGCGTGGTCGTTGGAGGCACAGAGGTTGGGGGAACCTGTTGCTCTACTTCAACCAAGGTGTCAGGCACCCATACTGTCCGATTGGCGATTTTTTCAATCTCAGGCTTAGACACATGAACATACGGGATGTTCTTGTTCTTCACCCACA